>PVKA01009788.1:52814-66810 GCA_004027165.1 Ctenomys sociabilis
CTTTTTTGAGACAGGGTCTCACTGTGCAGTTCAGGCTGGCCTTGAGCTCACTTTGTAGCTCAGGCTGGTCTCAAACTCACAACAATCCTCCTGCCTCAGCCTCCCTAGTGCTGGGATTACAGGCATGCGCCACCACGCCCGGCTCTTTTTTGTCTTTTTGAGACAGGGTCTCACTGTGCAGTTCAAGCTGGCCTTAAGCTCGCTTTGTAGCTTAGGCTGGTCTCGAACTCACAACAATCCTCCTGCCTCAGCCTCCCAAGTGCTGGGATTATAGGCATGCGCCACCACGCCCGGCTTACCATGTACAGTCTCTATCCAGTCTCAAATCACTGTCTCAGTGTACCCCAGGTGCAGGGCTGGCATGGCACATCTGGGATCAAAACCTGGCCCCTGCGCTCTGCCTAAGCAGGGACTTTTTAGTCCACTGAGCTGTCTGGCCAGCCCTGTCTGTTCAGTGGATAGCTTACAGGAGCTGGTTGCTGGTCCACCAGGCCAGGACTTAGCAGAGTACCATTCTCCTCCACCCCAAGAATGGCTGCTCAGAGATGACCCAGCCCAATGGATAGCTTTATGGAGCCCATTCAGGCTAGAGCTGTACAGTGGGGAGTGTGCCCTGGAGCTGACCTCAGGACTATGTGAGTAGGATTGGATGTTTATATAAGAGTAGTGTGGAATGTTCCTGCTAGGCTGAGCTAAAGAGGAAAAGCCTGACTGGTGTCATTTCAAGACCTGAGAGAAATTGATAATGTCTTTGTCACTGGAGATCAGCTTTAACAGGAAGACACTGTCTTACCACTGAGTCATCCACTCCACAGAAGACAGCTAAATGATGTTTGCTTCTCTTGGAAGTTGTCAATATTCTTCATTTTTATTTATTTATTTGTTTGTTTGTTACAGGGTCTCACTATGCATTTTGGACTCATAGTGATCCTCTTATCTCAGCCTCCCCAGCCCTAAGATTACATGCACACACACTGGTTTTGAGGCGACACGATATGCCTGGGTTTTCTAGCACCTGCACAGCATGTGGTAGTGGGGATCCAACCTGGTCCCTTGCACTTGTCAGGCAAGTGCTTAGACCACTGAGCTATCTCCCTAGCCCTAGTAGTCAATTCTTAACTTTGATTTAAATAATGAACAGTGTTGCCTCAGACAGTACAGTCTCCATTTCTTAGGAGTTTCATGCAGGTTCAGGTGGCTCAGGAGTGTGGAGAGCTCTGGACTTTTTCTGGTTTTCTTCACCTTTCTCAAACTGGAAGCCTCTTTTCAGTCGAAAATAGAAAAGTTGTTCTGTTTGTTATGGTTGTCCAGGAACAGTCATAAACAAGCAGGTGGCTTAGGCAGTGTAGTGTGCTAAGCTCCAGGGTCACCCCTGGAAGAGGGGCGCTGCTCTCCATGGCCAGGGTTGTAAGGAAGCAGATCTGACTTATGTGTCTGGCCTTACAGTGAACTTCAAGGCACTAATCATCACCATGTCTGTGCTGGGTGGCTCCCTCATCTTGGGCATTGCTGTGGCCTGCTGCTGCTGCTGCAGGAGTAAGAGAAGCCGGAAGCCGGATAAGAGCGATGAGCGGGCCATGAGGGAGCAAGAAGAGAGGAGGGTCCGGCAGGAGGAGAGGTGAGGCTGTAGTGATTTTTCAGTCTAAGGGGAGCTTTGAAACTTTGTGCTCTTTCCTCCCAGGGCTGGGGAGGGGAGTGTGCAGTTGGCTGAGCTTCTGGACAGACATCTAGTTTTTGGTGCAGGTTCCATAGCCCCAACAGCTGAAGCAGCTGCTGGGTCATTGGTATCTGGCACCACTTCTTAGGATGAGCCAGAGAGAGTCTCACAGTATCCAGCATAAAGATGATCTATCAGAAAGAAGAGAGTGCTTTATTAGAGCCTCCCAGGAGCCTGGCTGAACCTCACCATGACCACAAGGGGAGTGTGGTCTCATTTGTCCCACCTGGCCCACTGGGAACAAGTGCCTCAGCTTCTAGAGGGGAAGATCTGTCTTTTATGTTGCCATTGTACTGTCAGGTACTTTGATGCTGTCTGATTTTTTTTTTTTTTTTAAACTTCATTAAATATATTGGTACATTTTGGGTATACATAGTGGATGGTCACATTCATCATAGGGAATTTGTACCTGTACATGGTATAACTTGATTCTTTTGTTTTTTCCTTATTCCCCTCCCTTCAACCCCTCTTCCTCTCTTTATTTATAAACACTTTGTTTCCATTTTTCCCCTTCTTTTCTCAGGTTTTTTTTTTTTTTTTTCCCTTTCCTGCTCCCTCTCCCCTCCCTTGTTCCCCTTCCCATTTGGACATTTTCTTCCTATTTCACAATATCTTTTTTACTTTTTTTTGTGTGTGTGGAACCAGGGGTTGAACTCAGGCCCTTGTGCCTTTTTTTTTTTTTAATGTATTTAGTACAAGATCTCATACATAGATTGAATTTGCAGTGATCCTCTCCAGTCCCTGTGCCTGCCTAAGCAAGCACTTTAGTCCGCTAAACTATCTGGCCAGCCTTTTTCTTACACATTTTGATCCTTATTTACATTTTTGTTTTCTCACACCAGAGAAACAATGTGATATTTATGTGTGTCAGATTTATTTCATTTAACAGAATGGTCTCAAGGTACATCCATTACCTAGAAATGTTTCAAGCTTGTCCTTTATGGCAGAGAAGTATTCCATTGTATTAAAAATGCCCATTGTTATCAAATCATCAGTTGACGGGCATTTAGGCTGTTTCAAGATTTGGCTGCTGCAAACTGTGCTGCTATAAACACGGGAATGCATGTATCACTGTGGCATGATTGTGGGTATTTTGTTTTTGTTTTGACTTTGGTCTTTTTGAGACAGGGTCTCCTTGTTGCAGTTCAGGCTGGCCTTGAGCTCATTTTGTAGCTCAAGCTGTCTCAGCCTACTAGGATTATAGGTCTGGCTTTAGTGGCTGGCATGGCTTATGGTACCAGGTATCAAACTTGGGTCCTTGGGCTTGCCAGGCTGCACTTAGACTGCCAAGCTATCTCCCCAGCCTGAGTGATGCTTTTAATTCTTTCAGAAAGATATCAAGAAGGGGAGTAGGTTGGTTAAATGGGACTTCTAGTCCTAGTTTTTTTTTTTTAGAATGAGGGGTTGAACTCAGGCCCTTGTGCTTACCAGGGAAGCGCTTATTCCACTGAACCATCTCCCCGCCCCTTCTCCTAGTTTTTTGAGGCCTTTCCACACTGATTTCCATGGGGGTTGTACCATTTTACACTCCAACCAATGGTGGAGAATGTATTGGATTCAAACCAAATCAAGACCAGAACAGATCAGAATTTAGTGAGCTTTTGTTAGCCGGTCTGGCAGCTGGCCAGCCACATTCCATACAGATGTACTAACCAGCTGCCCCAAACAGAATTGAGCTCAGTCTTTTATAGCAAACCTTGTTGATACAGCTGTACACTGTTTATGACTAGGAAGTTTTCACAGTTTTTAGCGATAAGCATAACTTACCTCCGATGGGGCTTGTTAAGCACAAGATACAGTTAGAGTGGAAACACATCTGCTGTGTAGAACACTAGCAGGCTGAAAGATCTGCACTTGAGTCAGGAAGTGATGCTCAGAGCTAGAGGTCCTTGCCATCTTTGCACAATAGAAAAATGACAAGAGCCATATTGACTTTTAACTCATTACAGAGAAGGATTCCTTTTTCCCCACAGCCCCACCTGATGTCTGATTTATTTTTTTTTGTAGGAGAGCAGAGATGAAGTCAAGACATGATGAAATCAGAAGAAAATACGGTAAGTCTCTGTGTTCCCTTTCTGTTGGTTGAGCACCAGTGCCAAGCCCCTTCCTCTTGTCTGTGCTTTGTGTGGCCGAGCAGAAGGCTGTGACCATCCTTCCTGGACAGCAGGGCCAGGCCTTTTTTTTTTTTTAATACTGCTGGCTCACAGCACAGGAGCCTGGGAAGATTTGAACTCAGATCTCCACCATCCTGTCTTCTGGGTACAGCTTGTGAGCCTCGTAACCTTTCTATCTGGTCTGCACTTCGTAAATGACATGGCTTTAACTGGTGCTACTTCCTGCTACCTGCACCTGGGTCTGGTGGGCTCAGCTGGCTTTAAAACTTAGGATAACCACTGGCTTCA
This sequence comes from Ctenomys sociabilis, assembly GCA_004027165.1. NCBI lineage: Eukaryota > Metazoa > Chordata > Mammalia > Rodentia > Ctenomyidae > Ctenomys > Ctenomys sociabilis. Next base: position 56,934 of record PVKA01009788.1, read on the forward strand.
TGCACTAGATTTGGGGCTGTAGGAACTTCTTGCCTGCCTGAGCCCACAGCCTCCAGCCCAGGCCCTTGCTGTGTGAAGCACTGTGTGAGGGGGCTGGGTTTTTTTGTTTGTTTTGTATTTTAAGATAGGGTTTCACTCTGCAGTTCAGGCTGGCTTTGAGCTCACTTTGTAACCTAGGCTGGTTGTGAACTTGCAGTGATCCTCCTACCTTAGGCCTTAGTGCTAGGATTGCAGGTGTGTGCCATCATGCCCAGGTTGGAAGGTGTTTCCTAATGGGAGTGTTTTTTTGAGTTCTTACTTGAATGAGGAGAATGATATTCTGGGTCTTTGGTATCTACCCACTCCCCACACTCACTGTGACATCCTGGAACTGTGGTGGTTGTTTTCGGGCACATTATAGCAAGACCCAGAAGCACTCCTTAGTGATGGGGCTGTTAGACTCCTGACTCTGTGGGACCTCATCCCATCCATCCCCTTTGTCAGGGCTGCACAGGTGCTGAAAAGCTGGTGGCAGTGTTGTACCCTGGCTGGGAGGAGGTCCTCTGTCCTCTTAAGCCACCTAGGAAGTCATACTGTGCTCTGCTAACTGAAGTTGGCACCCCAGTAGTGCAGCTTTGGGTCCTTATTGCCCAATCATTGGCTGCTGGTCTGCCTGCCTGCCAGGAGTGATGCCTACAGCAGCCTGGTCTCCTCACTGCTATGCCTGGCCTGTACACTTTCAGCTCAGCCTCCTCACTGCAGGAGAGAGGCTAATGGCACTGGCTCCTAGTCATCTTGTCATGGGCCGGAGCTGTGTGGTGGAAGGACCACACTGGCTTATCCTGGTAGTTGCATTCCTCTTCTGTCCTGCTGAGCGCATGCTGCTCAATTTGGACTGATGATTGCTCTTTCTGTAGCCTTAGTTTGACAGGCTTCTTTTTTTATTTTTATTTTTTATTTTTTCAGTACCAGGGATTGAACTCAGGACCCTGCATACCTGCCAGGGAGGTGCTTATTGTACTGAGCTATCTCCCCAGCCCCTCTGTAGCCTTAGTTTGAAAAGTACAATCTAGCACTATAGAAAGAATATTTTAAGTTTTGTAATTTTTTTATGAACATCAAATCAGTGTATCTTTGTCTCTTAAGATCTATTGGAATTATTATTTCCTGGAAATTTTACTTGAGTTTGTTTAATAGTATTGGGGATTGAACCCCGTGTCTTCACACTGAGCTACATCTTTAACCCTTTTAAAAAAAGGTTTGGCTGCTCTTAAACTTGGAATCTACTTATCTTGGCCTCTCAGTGCTATGACTAAATCATGTGCCACCACACTTGGCTTCATTCCTGTTTTTTGTTTTGTTTGATTGATTGATTGATTTTGAGATAAGGTCTTGCTGTATAGTTCAGGTTGTCCCTGAACTAACTATATAGCCTAGGCTGGCCTCAAATTTGCAATAATCGTCCCAATCGCTCCCAAGTGTTGGGATTCTAGGCATGTGCCATCATGCCCAGCTTATTGGTTTTCTTTTTTTTTTTTTTTTTTTTTGGTCTTTTTGAGACAGGGTCTCACTGTGCAGTTCAGGCTGGCCTTAAGCTCACTTTGTAGCTCAGGCTGGTCTTGAACTCACAACAATCCTCCTGCCTCAGCCTCCCAAGTGCTGGGATTACAGGCGTGCGCCACCACGCCCGGCTTGGTTTTCATTTTTTTTGAGACAGGGTCTCCCCTATGTAATTCAGGCTGGCCTTGAACTCACCCTGTAGCCTACATTGGCCTCAAACTGAGCAATCTTCTGCTACAGCCTCTCAAGTGCTGGGATTATAGGTGTGCCACCATGCCCCGCTCATTTTTGTTTCAAAGCCCCTTTTGGTTTGACTTCACAAAGCACCATGAACACAATGTGAATTTCCTGAGAACCCATTTTCTCATAGCCTCAGAAATCTTCACATAAACATGGTGTGGTATCCCATGCCTGGAATCCTAGCATCTGGTAGGCTGAGATGGGGGGGCTGTCAAGTTCAAGGTCAGTCTAGACTTTAACCAAGGCCCTTTAAGAAAAGGAAAGAAAACTATATAGAACTTAGCAAATATGTATTGTATTTGGGAGTCTTGTTTCCAATTGAGTGACTATATCTTTTGTTACTGTTTTTTTAGGTTTGTTTAAAGAGAAAAACCCGTATGAGAAGTTTTAAACAACTAACGTGCTCTTTGGACAGATCAGGCAGCCCTGAAGCTTCCTGAAGGGACACATCCCACACCTGGATGAGTGATTGGGCTGGCCAGGGGGCTGCCCCAAGGACAATCCCTCCTTCCTACAAGCTGTGGCCTTCCATTCCCTGCTGTCCACTTTGTCCTCAATCACATGAGGCCTGGTGTCTAGGGTCTGCTTGGGGCTGACTCCTCTGCAGACCAGTTCTAAGCTGAGCCTGGCACGTGTGCTGCCCACTTCCTGTTCTCTCCACCCATAGCACTAAGCACAGCCAGAAGCACAGGGCCTTGTCTCTGTCACAGAGCTGGCCAACCACTGGCATCTTTCCAAACACAGTGGGGTCCCCCTGCCACCTTCTTAGACTTTTCATGTAAGTTAGGTGGCTTTGGGAAGATGCAGTGCCCCAGCACCAGAGCTAGATAACAGATTTACCTCCTGACCCAAGTACGTTGTGTAGCATTGAAGAAGAGGTCAAATCATCTGAAATTGTTTTTTACAGATCTTTAATGTCTCCAAAACAATTTCACCAAAAAACATTCTTTATGTAAAAGTCTAGGCTTCTTTGGATGGCATTTTTATTAGGCCATGAAAATCTATTTCCCTATGGAAATGTGGATTGTAGATGTACATCAAACCAACCCTGCCTGCCTTGGATCTGCCCATTGGAGGGAAATGTTCTTCCTGGGTCCCTTGTCTCTGTGACCCTGGGGTCACCAGGCCTGTCCCCAAAGACCCCAGCAGCAATATTCTCACTAGCCTCTTGGATTCCCAAGCATCTGTGATCCATCCACAGCATGTGTTTCCTTAAAAGCGAGATACCTGCACATGTGGTGGCCAGAAACTGTGTTGTGTAGTGGCCTTGCCTTAGGGGACATTGGAACAATGTAGTCTGGGTGCCTGTCCTCCTTGGGAAATTGGTGGGGTACCCATGACTACCTTGCATCTGCTCTGGGCACTCCTATTCCTTCCTACCCTTGGGTGGTTATAGACTATGGCAGAAACCCTTAGCCAGGCCTTCAGTCCTGTTTTTCAACTTGCTGGGCACTTAGTACTTTAAAGTATTACAACACTAAGTTTTTTATAGTAGTCAAAATTTCACCTTCTCTTTACTTGTAGAAGGAACTTCCTAACAGACTAATGAACTTTGTGTTAACACAGTAGCACTTGTGTGAAATCACTTTGTCTGATTCAGGTGCTGAACCAAGAGTAGAGCTGCCTGTTAAGTAGAATGAGTGCCTTTATTCTCGAGCCATGAGGGCGCCAGGATATGCAGTCAGCCCTGGTCTGCCTGCCTTGTTCTGAATTGGTGCAGTGCAGAGCTGTATCCTCCAGGAGACTAGCAGTCCCCAGTGCCTTACTTTGTAATCTGTTTCTAATAAAGCGGTGTCCCACCTAATTGATTTTTATTGTGTGTTCCCTGTGTCCTGCCTCCCTGTGGGAAGAGGCCCTAGGTTGTGACCTCTGGGTGGGGTGTACTGGATACCCCAAGATGTTGAGCTGCTCTCCCACCGCATAGCAGTCAAGGCTGTGTCCTGGAATTTTTCCTATGCACTGCTTGTATGAACAGGTCCTGGCTCTTGTTGCCATTCCTAGGACTGTTGCTCTCTGGCAGTATAGCTCAGCAGACTAAGCACTCGCTTAGGTAAGCGCAGCAGCCAGAATTCAATTCCTGGTTCCGCATTCTGCGCCAGCCCCGCCTTTGGGTGTGCTGAGCCGGTGACGAGTCCGGGAGTCTCGGGCGTTGTGGCGCGCGCCTGTAATCCCCAGCCCTAGGGAGGCAGGAAGCAGGAGGATCACTGAATGTGGGCTACATAGTGAGACCCTGTCAAAAAAAAAAAAAAAAACCTAGGACTGTTGCTCTTTAGTGGTTCTCTTATTTGGGGCTTGGCTCTGAAGGTATTGTGGCTTTGGAGCAGGACCTTGCTGTGTCCTCTTGGAGTCCACAACACTGGGCCTGGGGAAGTAAGTGCATGGGGCAGCAGAGGTAGGTGTGTGTGGTGATGACACCTGGGTGGAGGGTCCCCTCACCATGGCTCAACAGCTGTGTTAGAACCACAGTTGAAGCAGTCACATTGAGGCAGAAACAAATGAGCTTTCAGGGAAGCACTCGAGGGTTGGGTGACTTTATGTCCAGACAGTCCCACAGGAGGTAGTGACCTCCTGGGAAGGCAGCAGGGCCAAGAAACCCTGTAGAGACCAGATGCAGCCCACTTGTTCAGGCCTGCCCTGCTTCCTGCTGAGCAGCAGAGCTCAGAATAGCAGCTTCCCATTTGCTAACCCAAGGGGCTCTGGCCCCTGAGCCATGTCCCTGTCTGTGCCTTCCAGTGGCATCTGCTGGCCACAGGGCGGGGTCCACCCCAGCAGCTGGCCCTGGGGAAGTTGCAGACTTTTGGGAAGCAACTAAGAACCTGGGTGGTGTAAGTGTATTACTGCCCCATTCTGTGCTGCCTAGGACCTGGTGTCTGCCAAGCTGCCTGGAAGCTGAGAGGATCCTGCTTGCAGCTGCAGTGTGGCCTAAGGAATGACCGTCATGTGTGGAAGGTGGTGGCAGCACAGCCCGATATGTGGGACAAAGGTGGCACTTGCCTCTGCAGCCTTCATGTCCAGCCAGGAGTGGGGCTGGAGAATACTTTGAGATGGTCCACAGTATTTCCTCTGCCCCGCCTAGCCCTTACTCGAGGTAAATCTGCCTAGACTATAGCTGCTGCTGTGTGCTTGCAGCAGGACAGGACCCTGCCTATCTCCTGGACCCATCCTACAATGTGGCACAGGGAACAACAATCTTACAATGAGGGGCTGGCTGTGTGCTCCTGCTGGATAGTACATTGGCCTAGGAAGTGGGTGCCTGCTGGAGAGGTGCAAGGGAGAGCAGGTCTTGATGCCAGGCAAGCTCTATCAGCAGTCATGCAAACAGGTTCTCCCTAACTTTCCTGGGATGGCTTTTTATTTGGAATCCTACATAGTATCCTGGCTGTTTTCCTACCTCCATTGTGTGCTTCAGTCTAGTCACCAGAGAAGTGGGGTTTTTCCAGCCAGGGGAAGGAGTCCTGTGGATGCAGTGCCACCCACAAGAAGGAAAACATTAGCTTGTTCAGCTAGCTGGGAAGATGCTGAGCTGTGATGGGATAGTCTGGTGCTCTGTGAGGGCACAGCCAGCCAGGGAGAGGTGCTAAGGTACCAACGGTTCACAGCTGTGTTCATTGTGCCTTGCCACTGCCTGCAGCCATGACACCCTCTAGTCTGGCTTAGTCATCACAGGACCCCTAAGCTCCATCCTTAGGGACCAGGAGCAGGTACCCCACTGCAACCCCTAGCAGGGCTTGCCCTCTGTCCCTCATCTCTTCCTGGCCAACCCCTCCCCTCAGAAACCTCCAGGCTGGTTGGTGTCAGGCTCTACTTCCTAGAGCCCACACCACCACTTTCTGTGGGCTGCCTGCCCTGGATGGACCAGACTGTAGCAGAGTGCAGGCTACTGTGTCAGGGTGCTCGGGCATTCCTAGAACATATTTCTGGGAGTGTCTGGAAGGGTGTGTGGGTGATTTTGGTGTTGGATTGGAGGGCTGAGCAGAACAGGTGGACATCACCAGTGTGGGGTCATTGCCCATGGAGGCCTGGTCATCACACAGGGTGAGGACTTGGCCCTGGGGCTGGGTGATTGTGCACTGTGAACTTGGTAGGCTAAAATAATGTTTTGCATTTACATTCATGAGATGAGCATGTTTGGTTTTGCTAGAATGACAATTGAAGATTCCAGGGCTTCTTGCAGTGTGACAGGTTTGGTAGAAGATCTTTTATTATTGTTTCATTTTTCTTTTTGTTTTTGAGACAGGGTCTTAACGAGAATCAGGCTGGCATTGAATTTGTGGCAATCCTCCTACTTACCCTCCTGTGTACTAAGACCTCAGGGTGTATAACCATGCCTAGTGTATTGGGGGAAGAGGGTTCATGACCAAAGACCTGTGAAAGAGCTAGAGGTGGCATCCTTTCTTAGGAGCTAGGTATTTTAATACTGAAATTTTTCTTTTTCTTTTTTCTCAGAACCGGGATTGAACTCAGTCCCTTGTGCTTGCCAGGAAAGCACTTATTCCACTGAGCCATCTCCCCAGCCTTTAATACTGAATTTTTTTTCTATGGTTATTGGTCTGTAGGTGTGCTGTCTAGTTTTTTGTTTATTTTGGTTTGGTCCTGAGGATTGAACCCTATGAATGTTAAGTAAATGCTGTACCACTGAACTGTATCCACAGCCCTTTACCAACTTTTATTTTGAGATAGGGTCTTGATATGTTGCCCAGGCTGGCATTCACTTGCAACCCTTAGCCTCCTAAGTGCTGGGATTATAGGCTTCATCTTAGTTTCAAACCTGTTTTTCTTTTAGACAGGGTATTACTATGAGACCAGGCTGGTCTTGAAATCACCTCAGCCTCCCAAGCGTTCTTCGTGCCTCAGCCTCCTGAGTTCTGGGATGACAGGCATACACCATGTTTGGCTGCACTGATACAAATATTAACAAAGTTAAAAACATCTCATCTCTAGCTGTTCTGTTTCATTCTTTCTGTTTTTTGTATTTTTTATGATTATAATCTGGTGGGGGCAGTGCTGTGGAGTGAACGCAAAGCCTTCACACTGAATTACATCTTTTTTTTTTTTTGAGACAAATTATGTTGCACCAAATTGTCCAGGCTGGGTACAAATTCATAATCCTCCCATCTTGTCCTTCCAGAGTGCTGGGATTACAAGTGTCAGGATGCCTAGATTTTTACTTTACTTGCATTTCACAAGAGTAAATTGTGGGGCTGGGGAGATGGCTAAGTGGAATAAGCACTTCCCTGGCAAGTGTAAGGGCCTGAGTTCAATCCCCGGTTCTGCCAAAAAGAAGAAAAAAAAAAAAAAGAGTAATTTGTGCATCTGTGGATGGAATGTTTATTTTCTTTTTCTCTCCCAGAAGTGGATCTTGGTAGCAGTGGCACCCTGGATCTCTCCCACACTGGCCTGGCCAGTGAGCAATAGCTTGGCCCATGAAATGTAGACGTGAGCCTGCGTGACTAGGAGCCTATGCCCTAGGGTCATGCACCATGGCCTCAGCCAGTCCCACTGAGCCCTGAGTACGACAACCAGCAAGCTCCAGGTGTGGCCCAGGCTGCCTGGGGCCATGCTGTAGGGGTTTGGCCTAAACTGGTGATCTGAAAATATGTGCACAAATAAAAAGTTGCTGTAAGCCATAAGTTTAGAGTTCATTATTCAGTAAGATACATAATACATAATTAGGGTTTTATTCAGTAATCAATACTTTTATATACTAACAGGAGAGAGGGAAAGAGAAAGAACAAAAGGAAGGAAGGAAGGGAAGGAGGGAGGGAGGGTGGGAGGGAGGGAAGGAAGGGCCAGGCATGGTGGGAGTACTCCCACCACTCTGGGATCCTGAGGCAGGAGAATCTGAAGTTGGAGCCAAGCCTGGGTAATTTAGCAAGATCCTATTTAAAGAACTGAGATGTAGCTTAATGTAATCTCTCTCTCTCTCTCTCTCTCTCTCTCTCCCCCTCCCCATTTCTCCCTCTCCCCTGTTTTTCCCTCTTTCCCTGTCTCTTTCTCCCTCTCCCTGTCTCTCATCTGTCTCTCACTAAAATAAAATTCTAAAAATAGCACTTATAATAACATAAAGCACATAATGGTAAATGTAGCAAAATACAGCATAAGACTGGTGCATTGAAAACTGAACATTACTGAGAGAAATTAAAGATCCAAATAAAACATTCATGGATCAGATGACTTAGTAATCTTCTTCAAATCCAATAACATGCTCTATTGTGATAAAATCACTGTAAAGTAAGATTTGTCATCCCATGCACTGATGTGCAGCTGTCAGCCCTGCTAGCAAGAAGCTGACATAGAAACTGGACCAGCTTAGCAGCACCGCAGTCCACCAGCAGCAGTGCTTCTGCCCCTATACACTGGACTGCAAGTGTCTAACACAAAAAGGGGATCCAGTAGTTATGATTTGTTTGTTTTGTTGTTTTGGAGCAGTAGTACACAGAACCGGGCACTCCAGGAAAGGGGCCTGCCAGTTCAGTGAGGCCCCTGCAGTGACCACCACCAGGCTACTTCCTGGTCAAGGAGGTTTCCTAGCCCCAGCAGGACATCTGGGCTTCAGTAGCTAGTGTGAGGCCCAGCCACCCACATGACAGCTTATTGTAGCCAAGTCAACTTGACTTGAACACTTGCAGCCCTGCCATGAGTGTCTACCAGCTTCAGGATTTTTCTCCCTCCTTTCTTTTTTTTTTTTTTCCTCTCTCCCGACCCTCTTTCTGTACCAGAGATCAAATCCACGGCCTTTGTCCTGAGCTGTTTTTCAGGCTGAACTCAAACTTGTAATCCTCCTGCCTCAGCCTCCCACCATATCTGGCTAGATTTGTCTCTTACAGCAAATTCAGTCAACCTTCTGTATCTACAGAACCCACATCGATGGATCTTGACAACTGTGGGTGTGATGGATCACTGGAAATATTGGAAAGAATGTGTTTATACTGAGCATGTACAATCTGGAACAGTTCTGGAAGCCACCTTTTGTGACTTTCTTTACCAGCTCAGCCTTTTGGCTAAGATCAAGTCCTTTTAGCAGGAATGATCAGAAATAGGAGCTGCATGCCAAAAGTATGACTTCTGGCCCTTTTGTAGTCAAAATGACCATGAAAGACAAACAGATGGTTTGAATCTATTCAGAACACTGAGGCAGCCATGACAGTGCAACTAAAGATACAAAAGAAGAGCGGGCTGCAGTGGTACATTCCTATAATCCTAGCTCTTGGCAACTTGATGCAGGAAGGGACCACAGTGAGTTCAAAGCCAACTTGTACTATATAGCAAGACACTGTGTCAAAAAACAAAAAAGAGTTAAAGATACTTCCAGCCATCCATCACATATGTTTATAGCAGCACAATTCACAATAGCTAAATATTGGAAGTGGCCTTTATGTCCTCCCACAGATGAATGGATGACTGTGGTATTTACACATGATGGAGTACTACTCTGCTATAAAGAAGGGTGTACTTGAGTCATTTGTAGGAAAATAGGTGCCTCCTGATTTTATTTTTTTTGGTAGCAAAATACTTAAATTTCTCATCTCCTTTGGTACATATTCTGTATTTTCTTTTTCTTTTTTTTTTCTAATGTGTTCCTCTTTATTCATAATTTTTATTTTTTTTCAGTTTTTACAAATATTGTTTATTTTAATGAAGCTGGTATACACATGTCCATTTAAAACCCATATCTCAGGCCAAAAAGTACAAACAAAATCAAAAGGAGCAGTGTTCTGTTATACATACATCTGCGTGAGTAACTTTATTAATTTTGAATGAAAATTAACTTTTCTGGGATCTTATTTTATTTTTTTATTGAACTACAAATGTCAATGAGACAGTTTCAAGACACCTTAACAATACAGATTCGATAAATTAATACGTTGCAAACTTTTCATAATGTTTTGGTATTGTACAAGGTACATACATGATATTATATTTACAGATATTATTTTAGCAGATATCTCTTATCAGTGAATTAAGAGTGTAGCTGCTTACTTATCTTATTTTTTATGCCTGAATTATATCAAAAATTCAATAATTATTTTCCTAGTGGATGACCGTAGTACTAGAAGCCGACATAATATCCTGTCCAACCACCATTAGTGCAGATCTT
>PVKA01009789.1:0-51279 GCA_004027165.1 Ctenomys sociabilis
GGAGGGAGGTTGGGGGCTGAAAGAAGGTGTGCTTGGAGGGGGGTGGGAGTGGGCTGGGGGATCGGTAAGAGGACGGGAGTGGAGGGGAGGGGCCGAGCGCCCCCGGTGCGCGGCTGTCGGACCCCGCTGTGGCTGCCTGCCTGAGCTGAGTCACGGAGGGTGTGTAACCACTGGGCCCCTCCCGGAAGGAGACCCGCTTTCCCAGGTTGGCCTGTGGGTGCCAGGTGAGCCCAGGAGGAAGGTCGCCCTGGGAGGCTGCAGACTTTAGCCAGGAGGGAGGGGCAAAGCATGGCGCCGATGCCCCCCGCGGCGCCAGTCCAGGTTCCCTGAGATAAACTAGTCACTGTGGGAAAGTGGATGCACCCTGAGGCCACAGTGCCGAGTGACATACATCCGACGCGCAAGCTTAATGTCGTGTGGTGCTCTTCTGTGAGAAAATCAAAATATAAGTAAAAGGCAAAATAGCAGAAAGTAGGGAAGCAGATTTTGTGCCAAGGGGAAAGGGGTGGAGGGCTGCTGGGAGGAGAAGAGAGGGAATGTGAAGGAACTGCGGAGAGTTGTGTGGGCAGGAACCCCCTTCCTTGCCTAGTGCACACGGGTCCTAATAAAACGTGAAAACTGGGAAACAAGCAAACCACCAGAAGCAGACCTCGGTGGCTCACACAAGTGTGTTTATCAGGTCTCCTGCCCACAGGAACACCCAGGGCCTCTGTTTCCAGAACAGGACGTACAGCATTCCTGGCCTAGCAGCCCAGAGGCCTCTGGATACGAACATCCTTTAAAGACCCTCCTGCCTGCCAGGCCAGGTCCCAGCTTAAATGCATGACTCATCTTTCCTAAACCTCTTTCTTTCATGATTAGGCCCCTGGGTCACTGACCACCTGAAAAGGATAGGAAGACATTTCACAATTCCAAAGTTACTGTTAAGAAAAATGCTACTGGCTGGGGAGATAGCTCAGCAGCATAAGCGCCTCCCTGGCAAGTACCAGGTCTTAAGTTCGATCCCCAGTACTGCCTGCCCGACCGCCCCAGAATAGGTTGTGATGGTGCTCACCTGTAATCCTAGCGCTGAAGAGACTGAGGCAGTAGGATCGCTAAGAGTCTGAACTGCATCGTGAGATGCTGTGTCAAAATAAATAAATAATTTTTTTAAAAAAAGAAATATGCTGCCAAGTATCATAATTACCCCTGTTACCCAGACCCCAGAGGTAACTCATGTGCATGAAAAGATGGCAGTGCCCCAGGTAGATACCCTGGTGTCCTTGCCCACCTTCTTCTCTGGAGGTTGCAATCTCTCTATAGCCACCGAACAATGAATTCTAGAAGTTTAATAGCTGTCTGTAAATCTTGACTGAATTGTCTCTTCAAAGCTGCAGAAGAACCAAGGTTATTTGTCAGGGGTCAGAGTCAAGGACTGGCTGCCCCAGGATCCTCAAGCAAAGCTGCTTTTCCCTAGGAGGGGCTCCTGCTTGATTCTTGTGAGGCATTGAGACAAAGTTCCAAGACAGAGCCTGGGATGGGAGAGCAGATCTGGGAGGTCCCCAGGGCCCTCTGAGCCTCGCCATCCAGGCCCCAGGGGTGAGGCAAGGCTGGAACTGGCCTAACAGTGCTCACTAAAAAGGTTCTAAAGCCTTTTCTGTGCTGCTGGGGTATTGAACACCACCAGAAAAGAGCAGCATTTGCTTTCTCCCATAGACCTTTTGGTTTTATTGGGAGTTGGGCAACGATGGAATGTGGGTGAAGGATATTGTTCCCTTAGCCTGTCCATCACCAATAGATACAAACACGGAGAAGAGTGTATTATTTCTACACAGAAGTCAGCTTGAATGGATTTTTATACAATCTGTTTAAAACTACTAGATTATCAAGAGACTAGACAAAAAAAAAAAAATTACTGAGGAATTATATTTAAGACAAATTTATCCCTTGGCCTTGTAAATGTCATCCTGTTAATAGCCTATAATGGAAAAAATATCACATTTTTCCACAATTTGAAGTATGGGCACAGATGTCTCTGGATACAGAAGGCTTTGGCTTAGATCTCTGCATTTCTACTTCCTACCTAGATGACCTTGGGCACAAAATCCCCACATTGAAGGACAAAACTGAAGGTTCCTGGGCTCTGGACCAAGGAGGTCCATCTTGGGTCTCTGGTCTCGCCCGGCCCTGCCCCCACCTCACCTGTCCCAGTTGGCTGTCAGACACTGGCCTTGAGAGCCCTCATGAATGACCACCGCAGCTAACATCTCTTTGTAAATATGTGCCCATGTGTTAACGTCAAACTTGAATTAATTCCTGTCATCCTTATTGCCTGCCCCCACCAGAGAACAACAGTTATTTTCAGCTCCATCCTTCAAGGTAGGAAACAAGTCCAGTGGTGTTGAAAATCCTCCCCAAGATCACACTGCTAGGGAGGGGCACAGCCTAACCCTAAGACATGGCTGTTGACTGCCAGACCTGGTCTTGGGGGCTGCCCTGAGCTGCAGATATTATGTAATCCCCAGCTTATATAACAAGGAAAGGAGGGGGCTTTCCACTCTCCGCACCCATGACAGCAGCCAACACTGGGGCTCTTCCTTTCATCAGCTTCCTGCCTCTGGGTGCCAAGCTGCCCCCTATTTATTTGTAGGGAGTGCATGGATAGTCTAGCCTTTGAAATTTGATGTTAATGCCGGGCTGTTTAGAGGGTCCTTGGAGAGTGCTGGGTACAATCGTGTGATCCAAGGATGAACATAAGGGGTGGACACTGATGGGCCCCCTTCCAGAGCACAGAAGCACCCCTGGGTACCATGCGTGGTTTGCAGGCTTTGGCTGGGCTCCATAGGCAGCCTTGGAGTCCATGTTGCCTGCAACCCACCCCACAGCGTGACACCTGTTTCCATATGACCTCACCACAGCCGCCCGTGCCTTCCACAGCTGCCTTTTGCCTTCCATCCCTAACCTGTCTGTGGTCAACTGCAGGTGTCTTCTCCACACTAATGCTCCAATGCACTGTTCTGTGCTTAGGGCTAAAGAACCTGTGCATAGGAGGCAGTGGGGAGTGAGATCTCGTTCCTCTCTCTTTTTCCAGTTTACTGTTGCCTTGCAAAGCTCTACAGCCTGTAAGCCTTCCCTTTGGATTCCTGCTGTAGGCTGTTGCACCCACCTCTTCAGTTCATATAATGCCGTCCCCTCCCTAAAACATGTGCTGGGAGCAAAATCCTCAATGTGAGTGTTAAGGCGGGCTCTGAAGAGTGACCAGCCGCGTGGCACTGTTTCCCCAGTGAGTGGATGCTGGCTATGGAGGGGCACAAGGCCGAGGGCCCGGGCTCAACCTTTTCTCTGTGTGCCTTTCTCCTTCCCTTGTGGGATGGCCCAGCAAAGAGACTCTCACCACATATGGTGGCTTGACCTTGGACTTCCAAGTCTCCAGAACTTTAAAAAGAAATCTCTAGCCGGGTGTGGTGGTGCAGGCCTGGAATCCCAGCACTCGGGAGGTTGAGGCCAGAAGGATTGTTGTGAGTTCGAGACCAGCCTGAGCTACAAAGTGAGCTTAAGGCCAGCCTGAGACCCTGTCTCAAAAAGACAAAAAAAAAATCTCTGTTGTTTATCAGCAGCCCCTTTTGTGATATACTCTTACAGCAACATCAAATGGAGTAGAACAAAGCCCTACCCTCTGGCGTGATGGCATTTAGGGTCTTGAAGAGAAAGATGAAGCCCTGAGTGTGGTACCCCACTGAGCTTCCTCACAGCCCTGTGCTAGGGTCACCTGGGGTGACCCACCACTCACCCTGGAGACTCCAGGTAAGGCTGTGCCTTCTGGCCACCCACAGGTCCCCTGACCCCCCAGCTAGCCCTTCATCCTGGTTCTGCCTACTACCTCCTGCATCTAGAGCCAGAGGACAGCCACTGTGTCCACCGCATTAGGGATCCCCACACCCAGCAGTGAGTGTCTGTAGCCCCAGCTGACTATGACCCTAGGGCCTCACTCTCCCTTCTGGGAGTCAGCCTCCACACAGAGGAGGCCTTGCCCAGCCTGGAGGCTGTACTCTCCCTGTATCTTAAAGAGGAAGAACTGATCTGAGTTTCATTTCCTCTGGGGAGAAGAGAATAAACAGAAAAACAGCCCAAAACAGACAAGAAGGAACTGATTTTTATGAAGCCTCTGATAGACACCAATTGCCTTACCCAAATGCCACAGGAGCCACCAAGAACACCTGTGTGGACCGGCTGGGAGAGGCCAGCCCCACACCTAGGCCCCCAGTGAGAAAGGAGGAGTGCTGGGCACACTGAACTGGCTCTGCCTCTAAGAGAGTGAAGGATGGGCAACTCCGAGCTGACCGCTAGCTTTGGGACTATCCTGATCACCTCAATTGCTGATGGCCCTCAGATACCTGGCCACCGAGATGATTCTGTCTTTCCTGGCTGGCCTGAGAGTTTTAGGGAAAATACTGATGTCTACTCTCCAGACACCAGCCCCAGCCCCATTCCTCCTGCACAGGCCTGGAACTTAATGTGGAGTCTGGGAGGCTTCTCAGGTGAACCTAGCATAACTCCAAGGCTGAGCGGCCTGTCTTTAGGACCCACATTCCCCTTGTCTGTCAAGGGGACTAATGGTGCTACCCAACTAGGCAGCCAAGAGTGGGGGCATTGGGGCCACATGCCTTGCTAGGGACTCCCTGGGGCACTCTGCAAGGGCCAGCAGGCCTCACTCTGCAGCTCCTGCTCCTTGAAGTTTGGCCACTCACTCTGCGCACTGTCAGTCTCCACAGTTACTTGTTATCTCAACAAGCAAGGGATGAGCTGTTGTCTTCACAACTCAGAGAAGTAAACACAGGAGACTCTCACCTCCCACTCCAAGTCGGGTGGGCACCTAGGCTCAGATCGCTCTTCAGGGGCTCGCTGTTGCCCATCTGGACCTGCAGCTGGATTTCACAGATGTTTGTTTCTTCTAGCAACTGGGGCAATATATGGAGAAACATCTCAAAAGTGGTTATTTGACAATTGAATTGAGATTCACAGAAGGTGAAGGACTTGCCTACGTCACACAGCCAGGAAACAGTGAAGCCAAAACATAACACCCAGGGGAGAGTTTGTAGACTTTTCCATTCACCACACAGAAACCCAGGTCCTCAGGCTCTGAAAAAGCCCAGATCAAGCCCTGCTTGTAGATAAGGACAGGCAGATACTTAGAGACAAGACCCTGGAAGGGTAGGGCTGGGCCTTCACCCAGATGTTTGAATGAAAACAAGCCTGGGAGAGAATTCAGAAATGAATAAGCAGTGTTTTATTTGTCCACAACAGAGAACCTGACAGATGGGAACAGAGGTGAGCCAGAAACGTCTGTCCTGTCCAGAGGGCCCTACAGGGTATGACCTGGTAAGCAGGATTTAGGAATGCTCCTGACAAGCTTGGCTCTAGCTCCGCTGGCTGCCCGCTGCCATGTGAAGGCCCCACTGACCTTCTGTCCAGTCATCAATAATCACAGTAGGACTCAATCAGGGTCGCTCACCTTCCCATAGACGGGCAGCCTTCTCCGGGCAGGTCAGGCCACTGCCACTTCCCAAGGTCCCCCCACCCCATACACTCATACACCACCTGGCTGACGCCCTCACACATGGTTGTGCATCTGTGTGCCAGAGCCCATGTGCTTTTCCCTTGGCCTCCCAGTGTTCTCTGTGGCAAGGTCTGTGCAGGGCTGCCCAGCAGGCAGGCTAGCATTAGCTAATTGATGGCTGGCTCCTTTTGTCACTCCATTTTTTCAAGCTGCCTGGCTCTGAAAGTCTCCATCTCAGACAGAAAAATGAGACTCCAACCTTGTTCTGCCCAAGCTCTGCAAAAGGGAGAGATCACAGGCTGTCGCCTCAATGAAGTGGCAGCCAGGATTCCTGCACAAAGCGCTGGGGGCAGTGGGTGTCTAACCAACAACAAAGCCCGGACTGGTGCCCTACTTATGGCTGAGCCTTTTCTTACTGGGTTCTGCTGTCCGCTGAGCACTGCCTGGGGTCAGCCTTCTGCACGCTGAGACTTGATCATCAGCCAGCCTGCTGGGACGATGAGCCCTCATTCGAGCCAGCGCCTGGCACCCAAAAAGTCAGTCCTGCCTTGGCCAGAGAGATGTTTCTGGCTTCAGCAAGAACTTGATCAGAGGAGTGTATTCTGCAGCAAGAGCTCACACAGGTCTTTGTGCCCAAGGGTTGGAGCTGATTGTTGACTCCTAGGTGTGATTTTCCAGGCCTGCTTGTCTAGGCCAAGGGTGCCAGCCTCATCCAGCCATGTCCTGGCTGGTTGGCTGGAGGGACAGAGCAGCCTGGGCCTCCTCACCAGCTTAGGAGCACCCTGAGGGCAGGAGGCACTTGGCCTCTCTTGGCACAGAATATGATGGCATTCACTGAGCTAATTTCTGTTGCAGGCCCTGTCAGCGTATTTCCCTGCTCCAACCTCACTTAGCTCCAGGCTCTGTTCTTCCCATTTTCCAGGTGGGGAAAGTGACATGGAAAGAAAAGGCTTACAAACTTTGTAACTGGGGGAGTCTGAATTCAAAATTAGGCATTTGGACTCTACAATCCAGGTTCTTAACCAATGTGCAGTGCGCACTAAATAAATAGTGGCTGCATGTGCGAAAATGAATAAATGAAGCAATCATAAAGCCCATAATGTGAAAGCTCCCTGCCCAAGATTGTTTCCTTCATTAACAGTTTCATAGAACCATGGGAGAGCCATTGAAATTCATTCTGTGGGTTTCTGGGGACTTGCCATCTTCCAAAGCTGCCCCTGAGACATAGAGTGACAGCAGTTTCTAGGCGCACGGAGCAGCCGCGGGATGGAGACTGGGGACTGGAGAGTCTAGGTGAGGCCCTCAATGGGCAGGAGTTCTGCCCGGTATTCAAGGAAAGAGGAGAAAGAAGCATGAGGGTTTTTGCAGAGAAGGGCATACATAGGCCCTTCTGTGAGTGCTGTGAGTGCCCCCTCCTCCCTGGCTGTGGGGCCTGTCCTGAGGTGCTCAGGCTTGCCTGGGCTTGTGCTCACATAAGCAGCCACAGGAAAGGTCCCTGTTGGAGTGGATGTTCCACAAGTGGCAGCTTTCATTGTTACACAAATTGCAGCCCCAAAAATACAAGCCAGTGACAATGATGACCACAACCTCCTATCTTCCTGCCCTGGAAACCCTGTTTTCTATCTCCTGGGCTCCCCAGCCATGACTGCCCAAAGGCCAGCCATCTCCTGTGTTCCTTGTCTCTCAGCCAGTGCTTGACCTGCCCTGATTCATGCCTGTGCCGACACCTCCGGGTGGCCCTTCCCTGCCTCCTTGTCCCCTCCTGCACTCTGCAGGAGCCTGGGCATCCTTCCAGAGTTCCTACAGCACAGTGCAGCCCATGTCCACAGCACATCCACCTCCACCACCTGCTGTGGCTTGGATGTGTCACCTCCAGTGCCATGGTGTGGGCCAAGGGGAGGAGGCATTTGCTGGGGAGGGACAGAGTCCTCATGGGTAGATTGATGTTCCAGAAGGAGTGGCCACTTGTCACACTGCAGGGACCCACAGGCCCCCCTGAGCACTATCCCCAGAGTTTCCGTCCCTCCAGCCCCATCCTACTCGTACGGGCCTATCTTGCTACTCCTTTTGCCGGTTCTCATTTCTCTGGTTCCCTCCAAATGTTGGGTTCCTTAGGGTCACTTCCTGGCCCTTCTTTCCTTCTCTAGACCTAATTCCCCCCCTGGGGGCTCTTTCCCATTCTTAGAGCTTTAAGTGCATTGTAGATATTAAAAATTTATGTTTATATATGGAGTCTAGTCCTCCCCGTTGAGGCTCAGACTTAAGAGTACCGCTAGTGCTTGGCAAGCTTAATGACTCTTCTGGGACTGAACTCCCAACCACCCTACGTGGCCAATACTCAGCCCACCCCTTTAGAACTTGCCCCCCTTCCCTCTCCTGCCACCAGGCTCCCAAACCAGGACCTATGGCCCGAAAAGATGGCTCTTCTTCCATGCTCTGCGTACTCCAGGAACCACCCACCCCTCTCGCCTGACCTCTGAGGCACTCCACCTCCAGCCCTTCTCTCTGGCACTGCCTCAGTCCCAGCTGCCACCGAGCCTATGGTGGCCGCTCAGTGACCGCCTGTTCTCCTCCCTCCTTCAACCCATTCTCCACCCAGCAGAGCAGGGTAACATTTCTTGAGTGCAAGTCTTACTGTGTTATTTTTCTCATCAGAATTCTTCTTTAGCTCTCCACCCTGCCTACGATGACTTTCCTGGGACTTTTGGGTACAGTAATGACTTAGAGTGGCACTGTTCTCTGGTAACTGGCAGAATCCACCAGCTGAGTGCCTCAAATGACTCAGACTTTCTCCACTTGCGAGGTTAGGCAGGAAATGAGAGCATTTGCTCTAAGTGACAATAATCATGCACAATAATAGCAACTGACAACGATTACATGTGAAGTGTTACGCTAACCATCTATACATGTGCTTAATGGTTCATTCTGTATATCCACCTGACCCTACCTAGAGAACTGGTCAAGCCTTATCCCAGGTGTGTCTACGAGAGTGTTTGGGGATGAGGCTGACATTTGAACTGGTCATCTGAGCATTAAATATTGTGGCCCCAAAGATTGGTGGACCTCCCTCAGTCAGAAGGCAAGGAGCTATATCAACAAAAAGCTGGACAAACCTCCACAAGAAAAGTAGCTAAGACAGAAAGCTCTTCTTGCTGACTGCTTTGAGCCTGGACTACAGCATCCAGCATCAAGATTCTCCTAGTTCCGAGGCCTTCAGGTTGGGACTGGAGCTGTACTCCCTGCTCTCCTAAGTGTCCAGCCTGCCAATGATGGACCTCAGAACTTATCAGTATTCATAATGATATGGGCCAGGTCCTTATCTGTTATCTATCTATCTATCTATCTATCTATCTATCTATCTATCTATCTATCATCTATCTATCAACTGTCATCTATCTCTATTGTCTGTCGTCTGTCTGTCTGTCTACCTACCTATCTACCATCCGTCATCTGTCTGTCTATCTGCCTGCCTAGCTGCCCGCCCAGGTATATACCTTTCAGATGACTCTTCTTCTCAGGAAACCCATAATGCCTCTGGCCTTGTCTTGCTCGCATACGATGCTATGAGACAGGGACTACTATTGTGTTCTCTCTCCATTTTACAGATGCTGAATCTGGATCAGGAAAGCTAGGTGGCTTTTCTGATGTCGCACATGGTCTGGCGCTCAAAGCCAGGAACAACCCTGAATTCCCCTCCCATAGGCCTCCTACATGCCCAGTGGCTGCTCCAGGATCCATTTACAAGAAGGATCAACTCGGCAGTCAGTCCACTGGACCGGGGTCTCTCAAGCTGGACAATTGGGATGACCAAGAGGGGAGATGTGAAAAATCTGACTGAGCCCTCTCCCAGACCTAGAGACTCTGAACCCTGTGGGGTCTGGGCATAAATGTCTTCCACAATTATCTCAAAGTAGCTCAGGACAGCTGAGGGAAGGAATGGTTCTGGAAACTATGTGTGAGGGCAGAGGTCATCCACACTGGCCTCTCCCCGCCCCCTCAGGAGGCCAGCAGATCTCAGGAAAGATGGCTTTTGCCCCGACCTCGCCACTGCTCTGCCTTCTCTAGCTGCGCATACGCTGATTGCCACACCCCTCCCACAGCCGGTTAAACTAGCACAGCCTCTATGCCCAGGGGAAAAGGGACCAAAACTTTTTTTTTTTTAAATTGGGTCAAGAGAAAAACAGAATTATAAAAAAATGCAAGTCATGGTGAGAGCTCCTGTCATTGCTCAGTGGCAGCTATGCACTGCATTCACCATGAGAGCAGCAGTCTTGTGAGTGGCTGGGGTGACACTGGCAGGCAGGGCTTCCTCCAACATGCTGGCTCTGCACTGGCTCCTTTTAGGCATCACTGCACCCTGGCCTCCTGACACCCACAGTACGAAGCTGAGCTCAAGGCGAAAGGGGTCCTGCTGAGGACTCAGGTGACCCAGGACCCACAGGTCAGGGGATATCCTTTGCCGGTACTGGTAGCACTAGGAGCTTGGCCCTTCTGCATGTCAGCTTCTGAAAAGTCAGGGGAGGATGTCCCGCCTGCCTGGCCTGCGTATGACGCATATGTCACTGACCCCTGGAGATGGGAGGGGGACATGTGAGTACTCCAGGGATCCTGGAGGTACGAGGCTCAGTGAAGGTTCAGCTTTACCACCCAGACACTCCCCATTCTCTGCTTTGTCTGAGTTTTCCTGAGGCTACTCCCACATGCAGATGTAGACCCAAGCATCCTGGAAAAGTAAGCGTGGGTGGGAGGGACAGAGAATGAGGTTTCCAGGGTCACGTGCCATGTCTCATGTTGAACAATAAGCACTGTCGTGTGCCTCACAAAGTCTCAAGCTTTTGGGCTGAGCCAGAGTTGGGCTGCCAGACACATACTGTGGCAAGCTAAAGGGACACAGCTGAGATCTGTTGTGCAGTTGGAGGACGGCAGAATGAGAAACATGTTCAGAACACAGCCTAGCCCGCAGGAGGGTGCTACATGGGGTAGGGAGAAGAGGGGAAGGAAGGGGCCATCAGAGGCCAGCAGGAAGACAATATTAAACAGCACATGGCCTCGGGGCACAGAGCCAAGTTTCACCTCCAGGTCCTCTCTTGACCTGGCTGCCCCATACCCCAGCCTCCCTCCTCCAGATGTAAGCAGCTGGTTTCAGTGTCTCAGCTGCTCTTCCAGTTCAGCAAAGCTTCCTGTCTTACACTGTGTGCTATGCATTTTGGTTTATGCTTTTGGTGCTTTTGGTCGGTGTTGAGCCTAAGAACCTCTCACAGAGTCAGAGTTCGTGAGGGCCTGGTGACTGATCAGAAGTTAGGACCTTGGAACTTGACAGCTGGTTCCAACCAAAGTATGGGAACTCAAAGGAGAGGAACCCTGGAGGAGCAAACCGAATTGCTTTGATTGCTCCTTTTCATCTGAGAGTCACCTGACTGAAGTAAAGAGGTTGGAAAATAGGGAAAACCAAAAATAAATTTTAAAAATGGAAAGAAAGGATGATGATGATAAAAGTAGAAAAAAAAAAGAAAAGAAAAATCAAACCTAAGCAAGCCAGACTAACCTGGAAAATGGAACAGGCTAAACAGAGAGGCTAAAGGGATTTGTCTGTGGAGACGGAGACGAATGGCTTCACCACAAGGAAGGAAAGAACAAGGAGCACCAGGCAGCAGATGCTCTTAGAAAAAGCAGCAGTGGATGACTCTTTGAGATCTGTTTGAATGGAGAGAAGCAGCCTGCACCAGAAGGAAACCAACCTTCTGTCATTTGCATTCCTTGGATTTTAATCTGTGTCCAGTGCCGCAGCTGCTCTGCATTCTAATTCATCCTTTCGTGTTCTAGGCACGTGCTTCAAAGTAATTGGTATCAGGAGTGGGGCAAGTTTGTAGGCCAGAGAAACAAAGAGGCCCAGCAGAGACTCTTTCCATCCTTAGGGACATGTGAAATCAAATCATCATGAAGGAAACAGAAAATCCCCAGACAGCACAATAAGTGGGAAGGCAGGAGGTATGGGGGAAAACTAAAGTGTCTGAAGCAGTCTTCTCTGTGCTCTTTCCTGGTGTAGGAGCTCTGTGTGGCTGGGCTCAGTTTAATGAATGAACATATAATGATAGGGGTCTACTGAAATCCTCTTCTAATTTTGATTTTTTTCCTAAGTGAAATCAATAGCAATGTTGTCAAACAAGAGTGAAGACACAGTGGAGATGTTGGAGCATGGAAACAGTGAAACAGTAATTGCCTAGGAGCATGAGGACAAGTGGTTGGGTTTTCAGTGTGTCCCGAGGACTAACTTGAATTTTAAAGAAAGGTCACTTCATGTGTGCCATGTTTTTTTCCCTCCATGGTCAGCTGCAGGATGAATGGCTGAGGTGGGAGTGGGGCAAGTGTAGGAGGATAAAGTGGAAATTTTGTGACAGTTACAAGGGTGGGAAGCTAAAGTGTACATCAGGGGCTTGTTTTAATGGCTGGATTGGTGATGGCAGGTCAATAGATTTGGGGTTCAGGAAGGAAGGAAGGAGGAGAATGGAGCAGTTAAGAGGTGGGTGAAAAAGTTTGGGAGACTTCACAGTGCTTAAGAACATTAAGGTGTAGGATCTATGAGGGGGGAGAGGAGATCAAGGGAGCACAGGACAGGGCCTTAGAATATCGAAGGCACCAAGGATTGCAGTGGGGCCAGCCAAGAGCATGATGGGGAGCCAGGGCTCAACCCGGAAAGCAAGGAGAGTGGGACTGGGGTCAGAGAGGGCAGCAAGCGGACGTGGGCCTGGGATTGGGTTCTAGCTCCAGGGGCTTCAGTCAGCAAGTCCAGTAGGTGACTGCATAAGTGGCCCAGGGGTCAGAGCCACATGCTTCCCTGCAGGGGCTGTGGCCTGTGACGCATGTATGTCCATAGCTGATCTATCTTTTTCTAGGAGTCTCCTTCACTCACTCACCCTGGGATGTGCCAGGGATGGTGCTGGACACACTGAGGGTATGAGATGAAGACAGAGCCTCTGCTCTGGACAGTCCTAGGCCACCCAGGTCCTCCCTGCCCAGCCCCATGTGGCCAGGCGATGAGGTCCCATCTGTCTCAGAAGGTTAATGGAAGAGCAGGAGCAGCCTCCCTTCCTGCCTCCCTCGCTCCCCCCACCAAACACTATATTCAAGCAATCTAATGGAAAAATCTATTTAGATTCTGTGCTTTAAATTATACTTTCTAGCTTTCAGAAATGCACAATTGTTCACACAATAAAGACTCTTTTTTCTTTCTCCTTGAAGTAGAACTTTGATTACGTGAATATATCGTGCTTTCACTCAAACATTCAACAAAAGCTTTGCTTGACTGAGAAACAAAAACCTTGTCAGTGTGCTGATGAGTCACGGCCATGAGTCAGGCTGATGAGGAGGCAAACTCCCTGCTTCTGGACCACCTTGATGGGATCTAGGGGAGCCAGACAGGGCACAGCCTGTCATCCTCGGGAGGCCGGGCAGAGAAGAGAAGCAGCACCTCTGGGCATAAAGAGCGCAGGCCACCAGCCCATCGCCAGGACAGCAGCACGCTGCTTGCCTACCACCAGGGGCGTGGCCAGGAGCCCCGGATTGTGCACACACCTGCCTGTACACTCTTCCTTGCGCACTTATACTCATGCACGTGCATGCTCACATGGACACACTCGAGCGTGTACACACACGTTCCTGTGAGCTCAGGCCTTTTACTTCATAACTATAGCAAGTAGGCTCATACAGGACGAGCTGGAAGAGAAAAGCTCCCCTCAACCCCAGCTCCCCAAAGGGCAGGCTCCATTCCATCATGCCAAGGAGTGCAGGCACTCAGGCTGATGTGGCCAGAGATGTGCTGAGCACATGCAGCAGACAGCACACAAGGATCTGGACCCTTGGGCACCGAGAGCATAGAATGTCAGTCTCTCCCCATCCCTGCCCCCAGTCCTTGATCTTCCCAGCACAAGATCCCATGCACATGCTTAGGTACACACACACACACACACACACACACACACACACACTTCACTTCTCTCAGCTGGATGCATTGAATCGAGCATCTTGTCCAGCTAAGTACAAAGTATACCTCCCTCAACTGCAAAGCAGGGAGCTGAGGCCCAGCTTGGCTCCATGTCCCTCAGGAGGACCCGGGGCCTCAGAGGCTGTCTGGTCCTCTGTGCTCAGGAGTCAGGCTCTGTCTGAGAGAACAGCCACATGGACTGTGGTCAGCTGCTTGTTGAAGCACTGTGCCACTTCCAGGCTACAGGAACACTTGTGAATTCTGACCCTAGATTCAGCCAGCTCTGCCCATGCAAGGAGAATGTGCTGGTGGCATTGCTGTCAGGAGAAAAGCTCCTGATAATCTCTCCAGGGCCCCATGGCATCTCTAGCTGCATTGTCCTACACAGGGCAGGCTTGATGGCAGCAGGATGCTCTGGTAAAGGTCTCAAAGGAAAGCACAATGTGACCAGCAGTGGCCCCGAACACCCAGAGAGGCCCAACCATCTCCAGCTAGGGAGGCCCCCAGCTGTGAAAATGAATTCTCTAATGACAAGGTGAAGTAAGATGTGGCTTCTGAGCCTTACAACTTCTGTGGCTGGACTTCGTGGCAGGAGCACTCAGCAGAAGCAAAACTTCACCCTGTGAGTCAGGGGGGGCTGGGGCCCCAAAGACTCCTTCAAAGTCACCTCTCCAGGGCCCATGGGCCTCTCTTCATCTCCACCACCTCCTGGCAGCACCAACCTGAGGACCCAGCGTTAGTCCCTTGCTCCTGGGGGACGTGCCAGAGCCAATCATAGCAAAGTCTGTCTTCATAATGGACCCTGGGAGATCTGAGCTGTGGCTTTATTTAGGGAAGCAGTGATTCACAGCTCTTGAGCCTAAACTCTTTATGTTGCTATTTTAAACAACCAACTTACCCCTTTCAGGTGCCTTGCTGTTTCCCAGAGTTGTGAATTAAGCAGGCGGGAAGGGGGACAAGATGAAATGGAGCTGGGCCCAAGCCTCAGACACAGAGTCTGGCCCTGCTCAGTGACAGACACTGGACATCCTGAGAGCAAGGGAAGGTGAGGGAAGAGGGTCCAGAGCATGTCTCAGTGTAGACTGTGTGACAAGAGCACTTGCAGCGGCACCCTGAGAAGCCACTCTGAGGAGGCTTGGCCTTGGTCAGGAGAGTTAGGTGATGGGATGGCTTGTTTTGTTTTGCTTTGCTGTTTGTTTGTTTGTTTCACCTGGAAAGAAGCAAAATATTTCAGCAAGTGAGCATAGGAAAAGGCTGGAACTTGAGGCCCAAGATGGAATAAGACTTGGATTTCTTCTCATAGTCACTGAGAAGCCATTGTCATTTTGACAAGAGTTGGGGCCAGGTGGCAGCAGGAAGGGATTTATGGAAAGTTGCGTGGCAGCCATGACAAGGGCAGATGGGGCAGAGGCCAGGGCCTGGGGTTAAGTCAAGAGGACACTCCCGGGTCCCACAGCAAGAACAGGAAGGCAAGGACAGAACTCAGATGATCTGATGGCATCATGTGTCTGATGTGGAGTAAAGGGTTGAAGAGTCAGACTCAACATTGGCAGAAGAGGAAGCCCCTGTGGTCCCCACCTGGAGCAGCCATGTGCTGTGGTGAGCCACAGGGGGTGGGGAGGCTTCTCAGTACTCGAAAGCAGTCAAGACCTGGAGATCTGTGCCCTGGTCCTCCTCTTCTGGCCCCGCTCTTCCTCCCACATGTGCTTGGGGACATGGGTCTTTGGCACAGTCACAGCAGCCAGAAGGTCAGCTGGCATGCTAGGCTTGTCCCCCCACTCCCACCCTATCCACAGGCGAGGCGGGCTCTCTTCTTCAACTCCTGCCAGCCCTTGCTTTTGTTCCTGTCCCCACCGAGTCCTGTCAAAATTTATGTTTTGGCTTTTTTTGTTTTTGGTGGAACCAGGGATTAAACTCAGGCTCTTGATCTTGCCAGGGAAGTGCTTATTCTACTGAGCTAACTCCCCGGCCCTCCTGTCGAAGTTTAATACCACTGTGAATTATTAAGAGTGCGTCCAGGTGGGATCTCTAAGAGGTAATTGGGTCTGAGGGCTCTTCCCTCAAGAATGGATGACCCAGTGGTGAATTTGGGCTCATAAGGACATGGGGTTATCTCTAGGCTGTGTCTGTTACGAAAACCAGTTGGTTCTGTCTCTTGTGTGAGCCCTTTGACCATGTGATGCTGTATGTCCCACCTCAGGCTCTGCAGAGTCCCCATCAGCAAGAGCCTTGGCCCTCCCAGCAGGCAGAACTGTGGGCTGAATAATCTTTTATTATTTGTACAATTTCTGGTCTGCAGCGTTCGGATAGAGAGGAAGAAAACAAAGACATCTCCGTCTTGCATCCTTCTGATTTGTCTGCGGTGTTGCTTTGTCTCCGCCTGCCATTCCTTCGCAATCCTTTCTACCTGCTCAGAGCAGCCTGGCTTCTTTTCTCACCTGGAAGTTGCCAGTTGTCTGTTACAAGTACTGGCATAACTCTAGGGAAAAGAACAGGGAAGAAAGTGTAAAGTCCAGACCTACAGGTCACACTCCCAAGAGGCTTCACAGCTCAGGTGACTCACAGGCATTTCTGGTTCTATCTGTCCAATGCCAGGCCTTCAGTTGCCTCCCTCCTGGCGTCACCCCAAGTCTGCCCCTCCTCTGGGTGCAGGGCACCCTCAGCCAAGAAATCCAGCCAGCTCCCTGCTTCCTTTCCCTTCTACAAGAAAAAGGCGAACAAGGGAAATGTGGACACAAACTTGAATAGCTATTTCTCCGATCTCAGGAAAACATAACCAATGCCACGGTCACCAAGGAACCAAAGCTCTACTGAGATGCTGCTTCCCACCCCTCAAGATCCCCTCTGGAGGGAATATAAATGATGCAGCCCTTGGGAAAATGGAGTAGCATTCCCCCAAAGTTAAGGATAACCGAGTAGCTCTACTCCTGGGTATGTGCCCCCAATAATTGAAACCAAGTACATAAACGTTTACCTGTATGTGAACATCTATAAGAGCACCAATCACAATAGCCCAAATATCCATCAACAGGTAAATGGAGAGACAAACTGCGGTATATTATGGTACAGTATGGAATATTATTCAGCTGTAAAGAGGCATGAAGCACTGATACATGCTACTACATAGATGAACCTTGAAAGCATTAAACTAGGCAAAAAGGTTACAGTGTGATTCCATTTATATTAGGCTAGGAAAACCTGAGTGTGAAGGAGAGATCAGAGGCTGACAGGGTTAGTGGAGGGAGAAAAAATGAGGAGCCATTGTCAGCTGGGTTCAGTTCAGGGTTTGCCTTAGGGAGATGAAAATGTTTTGAAACTGAATAGAGGTGATAGTTGTATGACATTGTGAATGTACTAAGTGCTACAGTATTAACATTTTAAAAAATCATCTTGAAGTAGTGCAGAATGGGTGGATGGGGAAAAGCCTGCCATCCATTTCTGTGCTGTGGTTCGAGGCTCCTCTCCTGGGCAGTCTGCATGCCATCTGTCCTCTGCCTCCTCAGGATATCGTCCAGCTGTGCGTACCCGCAGCTGCAGCCAGCTGTTCTAAAGCTAGAGCTGTGGAGAGCTGACCCACAGTCACACTAAGCCACCGCGGCTCCAGGTGCTGCCAGCCCATAGCAGAGCCCTGCCACCTTGAGCGATTCTGTCTGAATCTTCAGCTCTCAACTCCAATGTCACCTTATTAGAGAGGGCTCCTTGACTACCTTCAAAATTGCTAAGATTCATTTTTTTTGTCCCTTATTGAATATCGCAAATTGTTGGCTGTCATCAGATCATTTATCACAAATAGAAATTGCTTGCCTGCTTGCTCTTCTGTCCCCCTAGAGCTTCAATTCGCAGTGCCTGGCTCCTCCTGAGTGGTGATAAGAGCTTGCCTGGAGGCGTAAGAATGAGCATGCTCCCGACTGCTTCTCCTGGGACTTCATTGACACCAGGCTTTTTACCTATTTTCTTAAATCCCTTTTCCACGCACACCTTGTGGTTCTGCGGCTGGAAGGTGCTTTATCCCCCAGGCAGCTGCATTTCCCAGGTGTCTGCAGTCAACGAATGCAATCCAGGCTCCTTTGGAATGTGAAGTGTGACTCACTGGCAGTCACACCTGTCACAGGTGTGTCCTCTGGAGCAGATGAGAAGCCTAGCAAACATTTTCAGTGGTTGCCAACACAGAGCTCAGGCTACAACATGCTGTCCCAGGGAGAGGGCTGGAATCTATGTCCCACCTGGACTAGGAAGGCCGTGCAGGTGGGTCCATTATACTAAGCCACATGCCAGGGCAAGATGCAAACTGTGGACAACCCCATAACTGCTCATGTGGGGAGCACAAAACATGAGTGGTCATCATGTCACTGTTAGGATTTACATTGGTTTTGTTGTTATTGCTTTGTTTTTGGGTTTTTGATACTGGGGATTGAACTCAGGACCTTGTGCTTGCCAGGCAGGTGCTTATTCCACTGAGCTATCTCCCAATCTAAGAGTTAAATTGTGCATTCCCTCCTCAGAGCCACAGGTTGATGTCCTAACCCTCAATGCCTCAGAATGTGATTTTATTTGGAAATACAGATGCAGTTAGATGACATAATGCTGAAGTAGAGCTGACGCAAAGGCCGTGGAGTAAGTCCTCAGGCAAAGAGGGCCGTGAACACAGGGAGGGTGCTACAAAAAGATGGAGGCCGAGATCCATACGCTGAGGACAGCAGAGGTGCCAGGGACCACCAGCAGCTGGGAGAACATGAGACAGATTCTCCCACAGCCCTCCCCCCAAGGAACCAGCCCTGCTGACTCCTGGATCAGGAACTTCTGGCCTCCGAAACCATGGGATGCCTCTGTTATGAAGCCACCTAGTTTGCAGTGCCTGTTGCAGCAGCCCTTCAAACTGATGTGGCCAGTGACCCCCACTGGGCCAGCTTGGATGGCTCACTTCTGCTTGTGGAGGAAAATTTGTGCAGGTGACCAATAGCCTTGCTCACACTGGGATCCTCATTTGGGAGGTGGGACACACATGGGGCTTGGATTGGGAGGTTCTGTGGTTTCTTTTGCACATTCTCTTCTCTGGCTGCAGTGAAGCATGAAATGAGCCAGGAGGTGATCAAGCTCTTCCCTCCCACATGCACAGGGGCTCTGTTACTCCTGCAACGTTTCCCACTTGGCCGTGGGTCCCACCAGTCTCTGCAAGGCTTCATCAGACTGGAGACAGTGAGGCCTCCCCTGCACATTAGCTGACAGGCAGGGCTGTGGAGCCCATAATTTGCATTCTTTCCCTTCCTCCCAACAAGACTGCTTTTTCTTTTCTTTTTTATGTTTAGAATTCAGTTTTAAACAGTCTCAAAGAGGCTTTGTCTATCTGAAACCTCACCTGGGATTACCATCCTTAGGAGTCATTTGAGAAAATGTGAGGTCGTTTTTAGTTATCACAGTGGTATGGAGAACGGGGTTCCAATTCGCAGGCAGGAACCAGGGATGCTAGGGTCCTACAGAGTCCTGCAGGTCCTGTGGAACACGGACACCCACCCAAATTGCAACACTGTGTCAGCTGAGCATCATTTCTAGGGTTAACCTTGGGCTCCAGTGATGCTCTGTTCATTTATAGCTGTGTGAGACTCCAACCCAAAGTGTGATAGGTTTCTACAACCTTCCTGCTATGTCCCAGAGTGCTGTGGGTTGACGTCTCACATGGTGGAACCACTTGGGGTCTCTCTTACACTTGCAGTCAGAGTGTGGGAGGATGGAGCCAGCAGAAGGCTCGTGGGGCGGGTGTCCACACTCACGTGGCTGGGAGCTGAGGCTGGATGGGCTGGGATTGTGGTAGGACCTCCTCGATGACCTCCACATGTGGCTGATGTGTCTTCCAGAAGGGCAGCTTGTTTCCAAAAAGAAAAGTCCCCAAGGGGACATTCCACAAGACCAAAGCAAAAGTGGCAAGGTTTCTTCTGACCCAAGCTGAGACGGCAGCAGCAGCACTTCCACTGTCCTATATTGGTTAGAATTGTCACTAGACCTGCCCAGGGTCAAGGGGGTGGAGAGACAAGAGCTTGGCAACAGAATTCGTCAAGGGGGACTTGCCTTTAGATCCCGGCTCTACCACCTACTACAGCCTAGACTTCGCCAAGTCCTGAGCTTCGCTGGCCCTTAGCGCCTGACTTTGAAAAGAAATAGCCTGGCCTTCTTGGTGCCTCTTGAGCCTAGTCGTCATTTTCCACTGCTAGAAATGAGAGACTTCATTCCACAAGATCTTCAGATGTGTTTGTGAACAGCTGGCTTGATGGTTGAGAGGTTTGAAAAACATAGCTGGAGAGTTAGTAAAGCCATCATTTGACAAAGGCATATCCTTCTTGCTTTTATTAGATTTAAAATTATTTATATGCACATGTTTACATGCATTTGCCTATGCGTTTGTGTGTGTGTATTCTGAGGACTGAATCCACAGTCTTATGCATGCTAAGCACATACTCTTCCACTAAGCCATACCTCCAGTCTGGTTTTATTTTTACATTTATAGAACTATATGTGAAAGTCTCTATACTACCTTCTTAGATCAACTTACTTTTGTTCCCCAGAGGCAGCCACTTACAGCAAACATACACATTTTTTTTTGTATTTACAGTTATATTTTTAGATGGAAGCAAACATTGTACCCTCTTGATTCACTTAGTTTTTAAACCCTTTCTATTACATTAAATAAATATTTTAAGTTCATTTACCCCAATGTCCTAGGCTTTCCACCTTTCCAACAGAGTTGTCTGTCTGTTTTGTGTTAAATCCACACACAGCATGTTCACTATCGTGAGTATGCAAAACAGACATCATCCACTGCCGAGCCAAGCAGCAGACGAAGAGTAACTTCTGTTTCTCAGCAAAAACTCTTCCCGAAGTCAATCATTTCTCCTCCTTTTGCCTTTGCTGTGTTTTCTCTAAACATCAGTCTCCCCGTATTTCCAACAACTCTGCAATTCAACATTTTCCATGTTCTCTGACATTGCAAACCTGTCAGTAGTGTCCACTGGGCACCCCGCTGCTGGCCTGCCTGGGCAGGTGGTCCCCCTCCTAGACCTTCCCCGCAGTTACCACTGCACATGGCAAGCCTTTCTCATTTATGATGCAGTGTTTTATGGCAGCCTCCCAAGAAAGGGAAGGTTGGGTGCAGATTTTTGTGTAGTTTTGTGTGCTTGGAAGTGTCTTTACTGGCTCATAATCATAACTATCATCAACCACATTTGCTTGGTGGTGTAGCAGGGTATAGAATTTTAGGCTAGAAATTCATCTTCCCTTAGAATATTAAAGGCATTTTTCCATTGTTTTGGATTTCCCATATTGCTTTTAGAAAATCTAGTTCAACTTGATTCTTTTTTTTGTTTTGTTTTTTGAATGTCTTTAGTACAGGGTCTACAGGGTCTCACTACACAGATGGGACTCATAGTGATCCTCCTGTTTTCAGCCTCCCAAGCACTGGGATTATAGGTGCACCCCACCATGCCCAGTCTCAATCATCATCTCAGTGCCCCCTGTGGGTGGGACTGGCACTGCACACAGAGGTTAGAACCCCAGCCACTGTACTCTGCCTAAGCAGGCACTTTAGTCCGCTGAACTATCTGGCTGGCCTTCAACCCAATTCTTTCTTTCTTTATTTATTATTATTATTTTTTTTTTTTGGCAGAACCAGGGATTGAACTCAGGTCCTTGCACTTGCCAAGGAAGCACTTATTCTACTGAGCCATCTCCCAGCCCCTCAGGAGCTCTTTCTTGTCCCAGTCCTTTCTTCTTTGCCACTTCTTGTGGACACAACCTCTTCTTTAGCAGCTCCAAAGATGCCCACTGAATTTATGCTCAGATGTTCCTGCTTGCTCATGGCTACAGCCACCTTCACAAATCATTTTGTTTTCTCTCTTGGTTTTATGCCCTCAGGATGGACATTTGTCTTGAGGCAGCCCGGTGGTGGACAGACACATTGCTGGCACTCATTGCAGGTTCTGTGTCAGTGTGGGGGCTTTGCTTGGGTGTGATCAGGAGCCTCCCAGTGTCTACAAATACAGGAACAGGGCTTTCTTCCTGGAGTGGGTCATTTTCTGCAGAAAAGAGCCCTTTGGTCACTGTGCCTATGGATCAGAGGCCAGCTGGGGAAGGGATGGGACAAGGTTTGCTTTGTGTGCGGCAATCACCCCACCCAGCTGCCCTCTGCACCACCAGGGATCAACACAAAGTCCTCTGGTTTAGTTTCTCTAGGAGACACAATCCTCGTCCTGCAGGACGGCAGCAGTGGTTGGGATCTGCCTGTCTATCTGCTGGCTGTCACTTCTCCTGAACACCTCCCTGCCACGCCTGCTGCTGCACAGTGCCGACAGCTCTCCTTGACATGTGGAGGCTCTCTGGACCTTAGCAGCGTGCTCTTCCAGTTCAGGCACTCAGCCTGGACTTTGCTCTTCTGCTCCTTCCTGGCCATTCGCTCTGCCCCTGTGCTGTGGGAGGGTTGAGGTGTGTGGTAGAGACTTGACACGAAGACGGAGGCTGGAAACCCCCAAACTGCCCTCTCTCCTACCTTCAAACCAGCCAGAACTTGTGGGCATTTCAGAATGCCAGAGCTCGGCAATGATAACAGTAACTACAACAACAAGATGTTCCTAGCGCCAGCCACGCGCCAAACACTTTGCGAATGTTATCTTTAATCTTCCCACAACCTGCAAAGCAGGTATTCTTATCAGCACTTTGCAGATGAGTACACTAAGGCAGAGCAAGGCACAGGATTTGTTCATCCCTATGATAAGGGGCAGAAGCAGGATTTGAATCCAGGTCTATGTAGCCCCATAGTGCTCCACCCAAACCACACACATCTACCCCACGTCACCCAGTATGTGGGCCTTGGTCAAATCTTCAACACACGCAATACCTTGGTTCTTAGAGAGGGCCACCACGGCACATCCACTGGAGCTGTGCTCAGACCCGAGCGGCTGATCTATCCTCACCATCTGCTTCTGGGTCTGGAATCTGCAGTGTGCAGCCATAAGCTGACTTTCAAAGAACCCAGTTAAAGAGGAAGATGAACTAGCCAGCCTCCTCCCTCCCTGCAGCCTCCAGCAGGAGCAGCGTCGCCATGGTGATGGTGGCTCTGCTGGCAGCCAGGGAGAGGGAGATGTGAGAGGAGGAGAGGAGGTGCACTCTGGAGGAGCTGGCAGGCCATTGCTATGAACACGCTTCTGGGGAGGGGCACCTGTGAGGGGAGCGCCCCGCCCAGGAAGCTGGGTACGCCCAGGGACCATCACCTGCTTGCCCAGCCCCCTCCCCTGACTCATGGCAAGTGGGCGACCCATCACACCTGGGGTGTGACAAAGCAGAGGCGGCAGGGAAGCCTCCTGCGAAGCTGTAGGCACACGCAGCATTGGGAAGGTAGTGCTCAGGGCAGGTGGACACCAAGGGTCACCTACTGCCACTGTACCCGGCCCTGCCCCAGCCTCGACATTTCCTCGCCCACGTCCCTGCTCCGTGGCCAAGCCTCAGAGAGATGGGTGGAGAGGCCCTTGGTTGCTACTATCACCGTATGCTGAAGGTCACTCCTGCCCCGGCTCTCACAGGCCGCATAGAGTTCCCATCACAGAAATGGAGTGTATCCCAGTCCATGTGGCCCCCACTCTGCAGGCTTCCCTCCAGCCCTGTCTCCAGCTTCCTTCTCCTTCGCTCAGGACTGCGCTAGTCGCCATCATGTCCTCCACAGCTCTGTCCTGGGGGTATCACATGTGCCCCTCCGCCTGCCGGGATGTCTGGCTCTCAGCCCCACCTTGGGCTCTGTATCACCTCACACTTCATTTGATTGTCAGGAGCCTGGTCTGGCTCCCAGGCCCACCAGGAACCCAGACCTCTGCTTCCTCACCATTGCGAGTCTTGGTAGGATGCCTCGCCCTACTGCACCAAGGGTCAGGAGGTGGGGGGGGCAGCCTTGCCTCTCCCCTAGAGTCCCTGCATCTTGCACAGTGCATGGCAGGAGATCTTCAAGCAATAGAGAGGGAAGGAGAAAGGGAGGGAGGGAGGGAGGGAGGGAGGGATCCATTTGTCCTGATTGGGAAAGTATTGATCAAGGCAGAAACCACAGAAGTTTTCTCCTCACCTGCTGTTCCTCCACAGGACCCAGGATGAAGGTAAAAATACTGAGACAAAAAAACATTTGTCTTACTCTCAAAAATGTGTTTTGTTTTACTTCTTGTACCAGTGATTGAAGTTAGGACCTCGTGCTTGCTAGGCAGGCACTTCAGCCGCTGAGCTACAGCCCGGCCCCAAGACCACTTGTCCTGCTCTCATAAGTGGGCTTCCTGAAGATGGGAGCAGCTAACGCCTCCAGCCAGCATCGAGAGAAGTGTTCCCCAAGTCCCTGCTCTGGCACAAGGGACCGTCACCTGGAACATACTGTGGAGCACTTGCTTATTTTCTCTCAGCCACCAACCCTGGTTTGGGACTTCTTAAGAACCTCCAAGTCCTAAAAGCCACAGATGGCACTGGGTCGCACTCCACCTGGAGGCAGGTGGCTGGTCTTCCGGCTGGGGGAGGTAGTCCTTCCCTGAAAGCATGGAGAGGCCTGGCTGTCCTGCACCCCCAAGCCCAACTCCTTGTATCGGCCCCAGGGAGTGAGTCAGCCCTGCTGATATAGCTGACTCAGATAAGATAGGAGGAAGGCTGTTTGTAGGCCTGCCCTACACTGCCAGGCAGAGCCCCTGTGTGGAGGCCAAAGAGCATCCTAGGAAAAGGGGAGTCCTGTGAGAGAGAACGATGAAGGCAGAGCACCCCAACAGCTTCCCAGGGGCAGCACATCCAAGGCTCCTCTCTCAGCTCTGCCCAGAGCTCAGGGAGAGAGGAAGAGCATCCACATGCCCAGCGCCAACCAGTGCATGCTTCAGCTGTGGAAGAGTCACCTAAAGGCCAACTCAGGCCCTGTGAGGTCCTGGAATCCTAACAAACATGTCTGTAATTAATTGGTAGATGAAATATCATCTCTTCTCTCATAACTTTTTTTTCTCATAACTTTGAGGTTTGAGAGCTGAGTTTTAATTCTAGGATATTCTGACTTTCCACCTTTACAAAATAGTCTGTCCCTGGGCTCATTGTGTGGTGTGCAGTTCCCAGAAGGAAGACGCCACTGCCCACCCTGGTCCCACCTGCCAGGGGGTTGGCAGGTTGCAATAGGGGCTTGAGATGGCTCACATACTCTGATAGAGGGGTGACTGGGAAGTGGGGGCTTCAGCCCTCTCCCCAGGGTTGGCCCTCCTGAGTGCTGTAGCCTGGAACTCACACTAGTGCATCTGTGTGGAGCCGTGTTGAGAGAAACCAGCAGTGGTCCAGCAGAGACAAGGGGTAGGCCCCAGGGCCAAGCGTGCAGCCGTCCATCTGCCTGTACCTCCTGCCCTGCAAAAGCCCACAGAGGAGCTGTCATGTGGCACTAAAGGTCAGCATCAGGTTTTGTCCTAGCAATGTTCTGAACCCAGACACTGTGCAGTTAAGCTATGCAGAAATGGGGTGGGTAAAAGTTGGGCTGAGTTTCTTTGTTCTTACCCCAGATGAGGGAAGGGGCCCTGGAGTCAGAGATGCCCATCACCCAGAGTGGGCAAAGGATACTCCAAGTCACCAACACTGTGAGACAAGTAAATAGAAAGTGCACCTTGGGGAAGGACGCAAGCTCCAGCCCAGGTTAAGAGAAAAGGTGCCACTGCATGACTTGGGGACCCCTGGCTCTGACCTCTATGAGACTGCTAAGGGCAAGTGGAGGTGAGCAGTTAGAGAGGCAAGGCAAGGAACAAGAGGCTGGGGCTCCTAGGGCCTGGGCCGCTGCTGTCAGAAAGGCAGAGCTGCATGTAGGAGGTGCACTCTGCTGAGGGCATAGGATGGATTTGGTTCCAAAATTTAAGAGGAAGTCCTGTGCCTCTTTCCATCTCTGCTGAGATTCAAGGACTTGGGCTGACAGACCTCGGAGGAAGTAGGGAAGGACAGAGGGGCACGGGATGGCCTCACTGGACCCTGCAGGGGCGCCCCTTGCATACATGGCGTCCACATTGCAAATACAAGCCCAAGGTGCAACTCGCCCGAGCTTGAACCATAACCCATCCGCTTAGTGGAGCATATGTTGGGCAGATGCCTAAGCCTTAGCTTTCTGACTTAAAAACATGTAATACTAGTGCTCACCTGCCACTGTTACTGACCAGAGTGTTTGCATTAGCTATCTATTGCTGTGTAATGAGTCACTCTAAATTTAGTGACTTACAGTAATTATCCTATAGATTCCTCTAGTGAGTATATCAGAAGTGATACACTGTTCCTTTTAGGTTAGACTATGAGCTGGCAGTCAAATGTCAGGAGTTGACACAGCTTACTTGGTCTCCTCTGGTACCATTTCCATCAAGAGATTACAAGCATGTGGAGAAAGGCAGGGCTGGGGAGATGACTCAGTGGAATAAGCGCTTCCCTGACAAGTGCAAGGGGCTGAGTTCAAACCCCGGTTCCACAAAAAAAGAAAAAAAAAAAAAAAAGAAAGAAAACTTCATTTTGGGCCAGGGAGATGGCTCAGTGGAATAAGCACTTCCCAGAGAAAGGCATATTCCAGCTCCCTCGCGGGAGCCCGGGCCGGCCTCAGGCCTTCACTGTGTCATGCTGCTCTGCACAGGGCTGCCTCACTACTTGACAGCTGGCTTTCCTCATGCTACACAACCCACAACAGTACAAGCAGAGGAAGTGCCCAGGAAGGAAGCCGTAGTCTCAGAAGGGATAACCCATCAATTCCCATATGTTCTATTCGTGAGAAGTAAGTTATAAATCCAGCTCATACTCAAGGAAGGATTGGTATGGAGTATGAAGCCCAGGGGGCAGAGGTCCCAGGAGCCACCTTAGAGAATTCCCTCTATCACATTTAAGTAATATTGCTACTTTCATTATTCTGTTTTTTAAAAATTCTTATTCCCCAAATTATTGCCCATTGGAGCCACTATGGGTTTCCACTTGTGTGTTGCAGCTGCTGGTCCTTCACCAGGAATGCCTCCAACAACTCTGTCCACTCCCGCTCCTACCCATGGCTGGACTCCACTGCCACGAAGCCTGTGCCAGTCAGCGCTTTGCAGGAAACCATCATTTCTTCCTCTGATACCCAAGAACGCAAGTTGGCAAGCAGGCTATTGAGTTTAGGCATCCCAGATCAACAAGCTTCCAGCTCAATCAGATTATTGCAGAACCTGCTTTTACAGTTCTGCTTGTGTTGGGCCTGTGAGCACCTCCCTACTTGCCAATCCTTAGGATTAGGGTTCGCTCATAATGGAGACATGGATCAATCAGTGAGGGTTCCTTCGAAGGCTGGGCTCTGAAAGCCTGAATAACATGCAAGCAAGAACTATCCACCTGACACAGAGATAAAACATTTGGGAGAGAAACATGTGGTGTTCATGCATGAGCTCCTGGGTCCCCAAAAATGTCCAGTGAGGAAGGAGGTATTAGCCGTGCTTCTGGACAAAGAGACTGAGGCTCTGTGGTGTGAAGTGGCTGCCCCAGTTCATGCCACCAACAGAAGAGAGCGCAGCTTGACTCCATGGTCCTCTCACAAATGACTGTGGAAGAACAAAGGAGAAGGCAGGGTCATGAGTCAAGCTAACTAAAGCAACTCCAAAAATAGCTATTACAGACCAAGTGTGAAGTTACATTTAATTCCCCACGATCCTCCTGAGCCAGATTTCAGCAAGGCTTTCCTTATTGTTCCTAAGCTGCATAATAAGCCAATCTCACAGAGTGACAATTTGAGAGAAACGTCAGGAAAGAATATTGTTTCTTAAAAAAAAGTAACAGCCCATTTTGTGCTGCTGCAACAAAACAGCTGAGTCAGGCAATTTACAAGGAAGAGAGATGTATTCCTCACCATTGCAGAGGCTGAGCAGCCCCATGGCCTCTGGCAAGGACCTTCCTGATACATCCTCTCATGTTAGAAGATGGCAAGAGGGCAGGGGAGGAGGCGGAAAAAGGGGAGGCCACACTCACCTTTTTATCAGAACCCACCCCCATGAGCACGGGATCAAAGCAGTCATGAAGGTGAAGCTCTCATGGCCTTGTCATTGTTTCAAAGGTCCCACCACTCTGCAGTGTTGTGGTAGGGACTGAGTTTCCAGCACTCAGGACACATCCATACCACAGCAAGGATGTCTAGTAGGACTAATGAACCACAAGATCCTGATTACTAGCCCCTCCTTTAACAGAAGACACCTAATAAAATGGTCCCATGTATAACCAGCGAGTTAGCAGGGTACCTAATCCCAGTTCCTATCCTTATGTGAACCATCTCTCTCGTGCATCACTCGTTCTGTACTGGCTTTCTGTTGTTCTTTAGTATAACAGAAAAGGCCCTTCCCCCAAGCCAGTATACTCCAGTTTCTTTTTTTTTTTTTTTTTTTGTCTTTTTTGAGACAGGGTCTCACTATGCAGTTCAGGCTGGCCTTAAGCTCACTTTGTAGCTCAGGCTGGTCTCGAACTCACAACAATCCTCCTGCCTCCGCCTCCCGAGTGCTGGGATTACAGGCATGCGCCACCATGCCCGGCTCTATACTCCAGTTTCTTAGTTGCCCTGGTAACAGTTCCTGTTCCAGAGCCAGTTGTTTCTGTCTTTAGAAACAGCAGGTCTCTGTGACGCATAGCTGGTCACTGTGATGCACACTGTATAAATCAATCCCCAATTGACAAGCTACTCTGTCTCTGTTCTTCCTGCTTGCTTATGGCTTAAAGCCCTAACCAGAGATAGGGCTGATACTCTGGGAACGATCCCTATCAGTGCCTATTGATGTAAATAAATCTGCCTTCAACTCCTGGATGTATTTTCAGTTTGCCAGTATGTTACTCTTGGCTGTTCTTTTCTGTCTCAAGAGATGTTTTACAAGGGAACAAAAGGCCCAAGCCAGGAATCTGAACTGATTCAAGGCTGCTTGATAGAAAGATGACCCAAAATTGTTGAGCCCCTTTCTTTTTGACCTACCTTGGTGACATGGGATAGATTGAAATTGCCATTGAGCTTTTGGGGGTCATGGTTGCAGAGGGACACAAAGGGCTAGAAGAGCCCTGCTGGACAATATGGTACCATTTGTCTTATGATTCTCTCAGTGCATATTGCTTTGGCACAAATGCTCCGCCAAGCACTGAGCTAATGGGTACAATGGGGACCAGAAAGGGAGCCTCAGATCTTTCTCTCGAGGGATTTGGAACTCAGCTGGGAAGAGATAATGGGCACACAGTGCTTTTAAAAAAAAAAAAAATGTTATAATGGCTTTCAAAAATTAAATCAAATCACTCTTCATCAAAAAGGAAGATGCCTAAAGGACGTTCTGTTCCATATGATAAGCCAGTCACAACAGACAGCTAACTGTGCAACTCCACTTACACAATCCCTGGACTGGACAAACCGATACACACAGCTGACTTACAGTGGTTCCCTGGGCTGAGGTGAGGGTGGGGAGTTGCGGCTCAGGAGACACAGAATTGCCATGTTCCAAGATGAGCAAGTTCTGGTGCTCCATGGCTCAGTCATGTGAGTAGACTGGACAGTGCTCCACTTCAAAACAGTGAAGATGATCAATTTTATGTTCTGTGCACTTTACCATGAGTACACATTTTTAAAATGTTTTCATAAAAAAAAAAAGTAATATCAACCCACAGAAGGTAAAGCAGTTATGCATCCAGCTGGGACTACAAAGAAGGCTTGGGGGAGGACATTGCTTTCTACCAAGCCCCGCAGAGATTGCTTCACTCTGAAGAAGAGGGCATCCTAGCCCACAGAGCTACAGAGCGGAGGCACCTTGTTTAAAAATCCAGATATTTTTCACTTTCTTTGTGCTGGTCCTGAACAGAAAGCAGCTTTGCAGCAGTCCAGCAGCCGGGTGGATTTGTGGCTCGGCTGTGATACCTCGGCACGCAGAGCTCGCCTGCCTTCAACCTCTCTTCATCTGTCCCCTCTCTTTGCTGGCTTCTTCCTGCCTCCTGTTCTCTTTCTCTGGTGCCGTTTGAGTCTTCTAAACTGAGATCCCTGACAAAGCTTTGCTTTCATCCCAGAGGCAGCCTTCCTCAGGGTTTCTTTAGAAGACTTCACCCCTTTGTGAACACACCTTGTTTGTCTCTCCCCTTTTCTCCCAGATACCAGAAGCTTAAGAAGAAATTACCTCATCACCCACAAGGGGCCAGACCCAGCTACACAGTCTGTGCTAAACACCCCATCACCAGCTCCCCTTGATGCCTACAGCTTTGCCCCTCAGCCTCAGGTCCTGGAACAAAGGGAAGAAATTCCAACTTATACTTGGTTTGGGGGTGTTGGAAAGAAGTGAGAGGAGGGTGGGTTCTGCAGAGGGGCTGACAGCCTTTGGCAGGGTGACTACTGTCAGAACACGTTCTCTTCCTTGCCTGTCAGGGGACTTGAGGCCACGCCCTTGCTCTGTCTGCTGAGCACAGAGACCAGGCAGAGGGAACGCTGGCATGCAAGGTCACAGGAAAGGAACCGCACCTTCCGCACACCCCAAAGTATCGGCTGCCCCCAGCACCCGCGCAGACCCAGGGCCCAGCTGACAGCCGGTGGGGTTGACCACTTGGGAGTCAAAGGGTGCAGTGTAACCCAGGGACCACAGTCTTCCCTACATTTGCATTCAACTATATTTTACAATGTAGCAACCGAGTCTCGGCTACACAGAGCCTTGGGTATTCTCTCACCAAGCCCAGCACAATGCAAGAATCCTTGCAAGCCCGTCAATGGCTCTAGGCAGCTCCAATAATCACGTGTCTTTCCTGAGGGGAAGATGCTCTCATTTTGTGAGTGAAGTTAACTAGTGGGAGATTTAAACAACAGTGAAAATCTGCTTACTTACTGGTTTCCATGACATGCGAACGCCTGGCATAGGTGCTCACGATACCAACTTTGAGCAAGGGTCTGGCTGCCCAGCAGAATGAGTGATTATACAGGGTGGCCTGCAAGGGCCCCAGGGCGAGTGGCACCTGGTGGGGGGCAGTGGGAAGGAAGGGTGAGATGCACTTGCTTTCTGAGAGTGGTTTAGTCCAGAGGGTGTCACCATTTCTTAACAACAGGGAAAGCAAATAAACAGGCCCAAAATCCAATTCATCAGTAAATCAGATTTGACAAATAAACGTATTTGTAAAAGGAACTTCCGATTTGCATGAAGACTGCTAGAGATAAGCACTGCCTAGTTTCTCAAGTTGCTTTCTCAAGACTCCTCTCTCTCTCTCTCTCTCTCTCTCTCTCTCTCTCTCTGTCACACACACACACACACACACACACACACACACACACACACTCCAGAGGTTCCAGACCACCCTTCCCTGACCTCCTGAGAGTGAGCGAGCTAGGTGAGCCAGCTGACACACCACCCTGTCTTGCTCTGCCTCTCACCCCCAAGCAGCTGCCCCTGCCAGTTAGAGCTGCGCAGGCCCTCCCTGCTCCCTCCTGCCCCCTCCCACACACCCCTCCTGTTCCTCCAGGCAGCAGGCAGCAGCACACAGGCACTGCAGAGCCTTAGAGCATTATCTTTCCTTGCAGCGTGGGAGGGCTGGGGAAAGAAGTCCCAGGATGCGAGCTGCAAGTGCTCCCCTCAACTCCTGTGACAGTGCAGAAGGCTGGAGCAACACTGCAGCCCTCCACCTGGTCCTGGGTGTGGCTCCACTAATCAGGTGTTTCCTTTTCCTCTGCCCTTGCAACCCCCTGGCACCGAATCAGAAAGCTTCCTGTCATCCATCTCCACTGCGTACTCAGTCCTCCAGGAGAAGGTACCTGACCACATGTCCAGGGTCTCTGCTTTCCCTGTGGGAATCCATTGTCACCCAGGCCTGCTGGAGGCCACTGTCCAGTGGCCAGCAAATTAGCAAAAGTGAGAGGCTGCTGCGGGAAATGACACTGACTCTGCCCTTCCTGAATGGTGACCACTTCCTGGGCCTCCATCTCCACCTGCTTTCCCCTAGTATCTGGGGTTGTGATGGCCCAACCTCCAGCTCAAGTGAGAGATGGCCAGTGGGAAGTGCCATGACTTTCAGGGACATGGGGGCAAACAGTCAGGCCCTGCAGGGCAGAGCCCCTCCATGCTTGCTAATTCAGCTACCAACAGGCCCTTGGCATCTGCTTTCTTTTTTTTTTTTTTTTTTTTTTTTTGTCTTTTTGAGACAGGGTCTCACTATGCAGTTCAGGCTGGCCTTAAGCTCACTTTGTAGCTCAGGCTGGTCTTGAACTCACAATCCTCCTGCCTCAGCCTCCCGAGTGCTGGGATTACAGGCATGCGCCACCACGCCTGGCTTGCTTTCTATTTTGTGGGTGACTGCAGCTACGACTCATCAAGCACCAACCAGATTTCCTCTGTACTTCAGTACTTGGATACCAAACTCTCAGAGTGGAAAGCACGGTAGGTTGAGATGGGGTTTGTGGCACCCTTACCATGCATCTGAGCTTCTGCTCGAAGACTGACATTCACCCATCAGAAACACAACCTCTTTCCCACTTTCATCAGTCTGAATGGATCATTTCTGTCCTGCCTTCTCTTGCACTCCGCTGGATCAGCTGCTCCTGGGAATTTTCCATATTGCTGTGTTCCGCAGTTAGCTGAAGGCCTGTGTGTTCCTCTACTCAGGCTCAGAAGTTGGGGATGGCAAGTCAAGGTCCTCATGAGTCTCTCCTGGCTCCTAGGACAGGCGCTGATATGCAGAAAATGCTTGCAAAGGCATGCATGCAGGGGAATGTCCACCTCCCTTTTCTTCCACAAAAGCAAGAAGTAGCAATTGTCCTGGCTCCAGTGGGCAGGTCATGTCTGAGTCTGGTGAGACATAGACAAGAGAACTAGCATTTGGTGGAGTCTTTTCCAGCCATGCAGCCTCCAACTCCAGTTGTCTGTGCCTCCAGGTCCATTTGAGGGACAGCAGGCTGGACTGGTGCAGTGGGGAGCTACTGAAGGATTTCTCCTGCAAGGGCCCTTTGTTCATTGGCCAGAATTTGCAAGCCAAGCACTGTCTTGTTAGCTTTGTTTTCTGTTTGTTTGTTTGTTTGTTTTAGTGCAGGGTATATAGGGTCTCACTACATAGGTTGCATTTATAGCAATCCTCCTGTTTTCAGCCTCCCAAGCACTGGGATTGTAGGTGTGTGCCACCACGCCCCAGTCTCAATCACCATCTCAGTGTGCCGCAGGGGTGGGGCCAGCACGGCAGGCCAGGGATCAAACCTCCAACCCCTGCATCTGCCTAAGCAGGCACTTTAATCCACTGAGCTATCTGGCCAGTCCTTGTCTTGCTGGCTTTGACTCAGCCATGTGGGGAAAATTTACACCACAGCAACTGCTAAATAATACAAAACCATGGCTTCTTCCCCTCAGAGTGCCAGGTGTTGTGCTTCAAACACACATGTTCTGAAGGATCATTTCAAAGTTCGTTGCTGAGTCCGGTGGGGCATTCTGTGTCCCACTGGGAGTGAGCACATGCCTGGCACCCACCAGACACCTGCCTGACAGAAGTTGCCCCTAAGGGACCATCAGCCTCTGCGGAGCCCTCCTTGGCTGGCATCGGTGGTCTCTGGCTCCAATCTCTGCAAGGAGCTCTCCAAGAGAAAAACAAAGGCTCTAGTCTGCTTTTGATCTACCCACGGCAGCTCTGCCCAAGGGCCACAGCAAATGTGTGCCGCCTGACTAAGCAGTGGAGCAATTCCTCCAGCAAGCTGACTCCATCTGGAAAGGAAAAAGAGGGCTTGGGGAAAGGGCACTCAAGTTCTATCATCCCTTCTTTGTTTGTGGAGTCCGCTGCAGAGAAAAGAGACTGGGAATCCATTCCCACAGATGGGCAGGTCATAAGCATACTGTCCTCACAGCCTGTCCTTGTCACTCTGGATGGAGGTGCCCAGGCCTGCAGGGCATCCAATACGCCACATCTCAAATCTCTTCCTGGTAAAGTTGGCTGTGACCACCAAAAATAAGCCAAAGAGGAGCACGATTTTCTTTCCTTCATTTCTTTGTAGGGCTGAGGATAGAACCCAGGACCCCAAACGTGCTAAGCATAT
Organism: Ctenomys sociabilis; assembly: GCA_004027165.1. NCBI lineage: Eukaryota > Metazoa > Chordata > Mammalia > Rodentia > Ctenomyidae > Ctenomys > Ctenomys sociabilis. Next base: position 33,541 of record PVKA01009789.1, read on the forward strand.
GCCCTATCACTGAGCCATATCCCAGCCCAGGGATATGAGGAACAGAGGGGACTGAGCACCCAGACACGAGCTCTAAGCCCGCATGTGCTTTTGTTGGGTTTGTGTGTTGCCTTTCCAGAACAGGGAGAATCTTTCCTGGCTTCCACCAGGAGCCAGAACAGAAGTGGCTCAGAGGGCAGCGAGCCTGCAGCCTGCAGCCTGCAGCCTGCAGCCCGACAAGCTGCAGGAACAGGCTCATCTCCCCACACCAGAAGGATCTGAGCAGAAGCAGCAGTGAGTGTCTAAAATTAACACTGTCCCTGGAGTACCTGCCTGACAATGTGACCAAAGTCCAATTTAAAAAAAATACTTCTGAAAACTTTAAGGCAACAACTAAGATTATTTTACCTCAAAGGGGAAATCAGTGGCCTTGGCCTAAGATCTCCAGACCACTGGGACGACTGAATAACATGCATTATTACTGGTACTCAATTTGCTACTGGGACCCAAGAGAGCAACACAATTCCTCCTTTCAAACTTGCTCAGCCTCCTGCTCTGACAGAACCTTCCAGAGCTGAACAATTTGGACTTAAAATGAGAGCTACTCTCTCTGGCTCATCATCCTGCCGCATGTGCCATCGCCCCAAGCTGGACTCCCTGCCCACTGCCCTCTGGCATGTCCACTGTAAATCACATCAGGGTACCAGGAACTGTATAATCCTTTCATGTTGTTAAAAATTAAAATGAAATGGCCAGGTATCACTCAGCCTTAGACTCAGCTAGGAGTACAAGAACTGCATGTGCTCTACTATCTTTGGTGCACTCAGATTGCAGAAAGCTCTGGAAGAACTGCACCTGCCCTCGGGTCAGGCCTGAGTTCTGTAACAAAACCTGGCAAAAGATACCCGATGTCTGCTCTCAGTCACAGCCCCCTCACAGCTCTCCGCCACAGGAGGAGGTTCCTGAGGGTCACGTTCCCCTCCGCTGTGCAAGTCCCTGACATTTGTGTCCAATTTATCTCCTCTAGCACATGCTGAGTGACAAGCCATCTACTCTCAGGGGATTTTCACTATCTGGGGTACTTTTCAACGTTCTCTTCTTTTTTTGGTTTCACATTTTCAGAGGTGTTGATCTTCCTCACATTGGTGAATGCAAAGCTGGCACCTCATAGCTAACTTATCACTCTCTGGGACACTTACTGTCACATTTGGAAGGACATTATTGAAGTTTTTGACTCTTGAGTGAAAAGTCTTTTACCAAGATAGCTTTCTTTTTAATAATAAATTATTCTTGTTCATTACTGACTTGAAAAAAACAAATACTATCTTTTTACTTTAAATCTGTACAATGAGCACTATATATATATATATATATATATATATATATATATATATATATATATATATATTTCTATCTTAAGTCTTTAAATTATAAATCAAGTTGTTTATTATCTAAAATGGTTTAGGATATGTGCTGAGAAGTAGATCAAAGAAAACGTAAACTAATTGTTTGGACTCAGAATTTAAAAGCTTGTGAGAGAATTTTTCTAAACTGTGACAATATAGTACTTGATCTATGCGACACCCCCCCCCCATCAGCCCAAGCCCAAGCTTAGGACCTCAACATCTCTAGATAAGCAGATTCCCACCACAGAACTCACCTGACATCCATGACAGATTCCAGACTAGCAGCTGTTTCAAAACAGAACTGGAATGACTCCCACTGGGACAAGGTAAAAACTTTCTGTCAAGATCCTGAGGAAAACACTAACTGAACCTTGTACCAGAGCCTATTTTGGGGAACTTTACTTCAGCCCCCAGGTTTCCAGAATACTGTGAAAGAAACCCACAAATCCAGAAACTTCATTCTTTTCATGGCATAGCCCATTCATCTCTCATACAGGTCAAAAGAGTTCATCTAATCAAACCTGGCACAAGTCACAAGAAGGTGTTAACCTCCTGTAGCCATCCTAGTATCATCACGGCCCACGTGTTCAGGTAGCTCACAGGCACATTATGAGGGGAAACTGAGGAGAAGTATTGCCCCCAGTTCACCTGGGGGCTGCCTGCCAAAAGGACTTGGCCTCTTTGGTCATATGGCACTATCCGGAGTCCGGGAGACATAAAGATGGACTTCATTAGCCCATTTGGTGGCGCGAGTTTCACTTGGGCCTTCTCCTCCAATCAGATTCAGTCAACTTATTGAATCCCTACATAAATCCAGTTTGTACAATGAAGGGGGAAAACATAAAAGTGAACCACTTTGTGATAAGTGAGGACAAATTATTGCTAACAAATATTGTGACTTTTGGATCCCGAATGTCCCCAAAGGCCATGGACTGAGGGCTTCATTGCCAGATAATGGGGTTTTGTCAAGTGATTGAATCCCAGCAGCTCTGACCTCATTGATGAATTAATTCACTGATTAGTTCATAGTTCAATGGGCCTTCAGGAGGTGGGACTTACTTAGACAACACAGGCCACAGGAACTTACCTGGTGCTTGGCCCCTTCTGCTCCAACTCCTTCCTGCTTTCTCTGCCTCCCAGATGCCACAAGGTGAGCCTCACCCTTCCACCATGATTTCTGCCTCACTGCAGCCCCCGAGCAGTAGAGAAAGCCAACCACAGACTGAACCCTCAGAAATCAGGAACAAATGAAACTTTTCCCATTTCAAATTGTTTTCATTAGGGGCAGAAAAGTGACTAACAAAATAAATTTTAAAAATTTAAGGTATTTGATTCTGAGGAAAAATATTAACCCAAATAAACCATTCCTGTTCCAAGTGAGGATCACGTATTTCCCCGGGAAGCCAGCCCCAGTTGGTCAGCTCAGGCACTATCTCAAGATTCTAGGAGCTCTGCCTCCAAGTTGAGTGCCTGTCAGAAAACATATTCTGGCATAAACGTATTTTGTTCACCTTTTAAATGAAACTATGGGCATTATATTACATTTTCTTGCACATTTTAAAGCCCAAATGTCCATGTCTATGCTACACATAGACATCCTTGCTCTTAAATAAGTGATCTTTGTTTGAGAAATAATGTCCACAGGTATTAATCTACAGGATTTCTTTGAATGGGCACACCTGAGCACACTCTGCAGACTGGGAAGGATTCCTTCCCCAGGAAAACTGAAAGGAGTGTGTAGACAAGCCCAGTGAGCTGGCTGTACCAGCAGCATCTGAGTCACACCTGGTGCAGAAGTCGCCCCTCATCTGCAGGGCTGAGTGGCTGGGAAATCAGGGCAGAGGAAACCACAGGATTTGTCAGCACAGCTGAGGGGGCTGTCAAGAAGCAAAGGCCAGGTGACAAGTGGCACTGGAGTCAGCATGGAAGTCCCAAGCAGGGGTGGGTACCTGGACCCCAGTTATGTGCCAAACCTCAGTTAGCCTTGCCCCAAAGCCTTTGGAGATAGGCTTAGAAGAGGAATCGGATGAAGGCTGCATGAGGTGATGTCAGCACAGAGTGTGGAGTGACGTGCTGCCCCTGCCCTTCCCTGAGCTCCTGAACAAGGCGTTGTTCATGCAACTGGTGCTGAGAGCTTCCCCCATGTGTCATGTATCTGTGGGCCCCACCTGCCCTGCCTGCTGGGCCTGTGGGTCATGTTGGATGTGTCCAGACAACTCCAGGCTCCAGAAGATGGCTCGGCATCAATAGAAGACTGTGCCCAGACTCTGCCCTGGGCCCTGGGCAGCTGGAGAATTCTGCTGCGTCAGGGACCCAGCACTGTCATCGTCTCCATGGTGAGGAGCTGTGCTCCACAGGGATCTGGGTGGCATGGGACTGAGAATACCAAGTGCCTCGCATTGCTGAGGGATAAGACCTAAAGGGGCTGGTGGATCCTGGATCTCTGGCTCAGTAACTGGGCATCATGAGAGCTTTGTTGTGCATTTTCTAATTCAGAAAGCAAAGGGGAATGGTCTTAGCTTGGCAGGTATGCACACAGCACTTGGGTGTAGGGCTCTGTCCTGCTCCTCCACCTGGGGACACTTAGGGGCCCCAGGTATCCATATAGACACATGCAAGGGGCTCTTCTCCAGCCCTTGTCCTCCTCCTCCTCCTTGGAGCCATTTATCACCAGGCACCTGCATGAGAACACACTCATACTTTCTGCCAGTGGCAGCTGTGGGTGTGACCAGGTGGACCAGCTGCTGGAAGAAGGGTCTGTGTGGTATTATAGTGGTGGCTGGTCACAAAACCACCTGAGCCTAACTGGTTTCAGTGTTTCTGAAAGACCCCAGCAACTCCATGCATGTCACATTCCTGGGCAGGAAAGACCATATCTGTCATCTCTGCATGAAAAGGCAAGTTGGATGGGGCCACCTCCCAGGATGACTCCCCACAGGGGTCACTGTCCTGTTTTGGCTCCATGTCTGTGCCTGCTGCTGACAGACCTTAGAGCAGGGGCAGGAGTGGCTCATAGGTGACCATTTCCGCTCCTAGGGAACTCAAGGCTTTCTCAGGAAAGAGCAGTTGGCACATCTTTTGTCCATCCTCCTGCCTTTGGCCTCCACTCACCCGCTGTGATTGTGGGAAGAGCTACTGAGCTTTTTCACTCCTTCCAAAGCTGCTATTGAAAGTTCCTGGGACTTGTGAAATAAGAATTAACTTGAGGAGGTTGCCTACCTTATCAGTGTAGATAACCAACCATAAGCACAACAGTCTAACTCAACACCACTCAATATGATAGCCTCTAGGCACAATGACCTTTGAATAAAATTAATTAAAATTTAAAATTTGGTTATCTAATTATACCAACTACATTTCGAGCACTCAGCAGCCATAGACCTGGACAACCCAACTGTCCAACATCTCCATCATCACAGAAATTTCTAGAAAACATCAGTGATCTAAATCTGCAGTACGGGTTAGAGATCTACTCAGCCATTCACTCATGCATTTCACGAGTACAGGGCCAGCTGTGTGTTAGTGTGCATGGGGTGAGCAAAGATGGCACCCAGGGGACTCCAGGCACTTAGAACCTAGGCACAGGCCCTTACTCCACAAATGAGCCAGTAGTAAAGGTCAGTTTCCAGGACAAAAGGTGGAGAGAGAGCATCTGGCTGGACTTGAGCTTGTGAAACTCTTCATTCTGCATCTGCTTCAAGAAGTACCTGAGGGTGAGCTATGACCTGAGAGACAGGCGTCAGGGAACAGTGAGGCTGAAAGAAGGGAAGCTCAGGAGGAGAGACCTCCTGGGAGAATTTCTGATGGGGGCTTCATGATTATGAAGCACAGCCAGTGGAGGGGACAGCCATCTCCCATGTGGTCACATCCCAACCAAGATGCGTGTGGACATGCAGGCTGCCGTTGGCCTCCTGGAACTCTCCAGCACTTCCCTTCCCTCCTCTTCTGAGACAGCCTTGAGCAAGGCTCATCCATCACACCAGCTCCCTGTAGGAAGGACCTTTGCTGCGAGATTTGAAAAATTTTTATCAGGTGTTCAAATTGAGCAAGCACAGTTAATATGCAAGAAGCACCAAGTCTGGTAAAATAATCATAAGGGAGGAAGGAGTGACCTGTTCTCACAGAACTTCCGGGCCAGGTCACTATAGGAAGGGAAAGCCTGAAGAAGGAGATGAACAGGAGGACAGCTGATAGCTTTACTCGGTGGCAACACCACCTGAATACTATGAGATGGAACATGCATCCAAGGAGCAGGTGACGAAGCTCAGTCACCTAAGCCAGTGGCCCCAGAGGACAAGGAGCGGTCACTCTTTTTTTTTTTTTGTCTTTTTGAGACAGGGTCTCACTATGCAGTTCAGGCTGGCCTTAAGCTCACTTTGTAGCTCAGGCTGGTCTCGAACTCACAAGTTTAATCCTCCTGCCTCAGCCTCCTGAGTGCTGGGATTACAGGCATGCGACACCACGCCCGGCAAGGAGCGGTCACTCTTACAGAGCTGTAATGACTTCGGTTGGGAGAGGCATCATAGCCATTCTGAAGACATTCCTGGCCAGGTGTGGTGGCACCCACCTATAATCCCAACCCTCTTGGAAGCTGAGGCAGGAAGACCATGAGTTCGAGCCCAACATGGACAATTTAGCAACTTAGTGAAATTCTGGTCTCCAAATGTTAAAAATAGAAAAAATGTTGGGGTATAGCTCCATGAGAAGATGTGAAGGCCCTGGGTTCATCCCCAGTATACATTTAAAAAAATGTAAGTTTGTTTTGAGTCTTTCAACCCATGAGGACTGTGGAGAGGGCTTGTGAATTTGTGCAGGTTTATTCTGGGCTCACTTGGGGCATGAGCGTACAGAAGAACTGTTCTGTAAAAGATTATGGGAACTGGGAGTTGATTTTCAAAGGTAATATTTAGAATAGGATACATATTTATGTGAGTCAAGGCCTAAGGAAACAAGAGAAGATACTCAGTGAGAAGTCCCCTCCTCCATTTGTTCCTCACACTTTTCTGCAGTTCTTCAAGGCCCCTTTATGCTGGTATAAGAAAATGCATTCACGTTCTGATCCCCCTGCCATTCTACACAGAATGCAGCATACTACATACGCCACTGTGCATACTGGTTCACCATTCAGTGATAATCGTGGACACCTGGGACTCTTCCCTGTTGGTACAGAGACACATCCTCATGCTTCGTCACAGTTGCATGGTGCTCCATGGTAGAGGTGGGCTGCGATCTATCTAGTCATACCCTAGATATGAACACATAGCTTCTGCTTACATAGGCAGTGTTGGTGTAGCACTTAAGAAATCTGTGCAGTTTTGTAGACATTGCTGTCTGTTGCAGTTATGTTAATGCTCACATGGGCCAGCAGAGTTAAAGAGTGACAACAGAATAGGCTACTAGTCTTGGATTTTTGCCAATATAATAGGTGAAAATGATCACTCAGTAGAAAGTTAATTTGCATTTCTTTTATTGAATGAGGTTGACATTTTATGTACTTAGGTTTCAGTTGTCTTTTTATGTGAACTTCTGAACTTTTGCTATTTTTTCTATAGGGTTGTTGACTGTTCTTAAAAATGAATGGTTCTCCAGTTTGTATACCAGTTTCAAGATTAGCCCTTTGTGATCTGAGAATCAATTTTATAATAAGCACAATAGCTAATGAGTAACTGCCTAGCCTCATTTTGATGACTCATCATGAAATTTCTTCTAAGCCAAGGCCAGCCCCAACCCCAAGTCCCTGTTCTGCCCCATCTCATGCCACTCCAGGTTTCTGGCTGCCCCTTTCTCATTCTTTGCCTCCTTAGGATCTTTGTATTGGCTGCTTCCTCTTCCTAAAATAAAGTTCTCCCTTTCTCCTTACTGCCATTGGTACCTTCTTGTTAGAAAAGGAGGGTACCAAGGGACACATCCTCATGCTTTGTCACAGTTGATAGAAAAGCAATGGGACCAGAGGACAGTGATAACAGGAACCCATAGATCCATTTCCCAAGTTCCATGAACTGACAGGGACCAAGGCTGTGAAGTTGTGGGGTGGGGGCAGGCATGGGGTGGCAATCATGGGACACTGTTGGAGTTTTGAGTCAGAGCTTCCATGACATCCTGAGAGAAGGGGACCACAGAACCTTCTGCAGGCAGGGGCATGGAAGGTGGGCCTGGAAAGGAGGCAGATGGAGACAGGAGAGGAGAAAGACAGAGTATAGACACAGGAGAGTCTAGATGCACCTACAGCATCTCTCAGAGGTTCTAACAAAAGGAATTTCAACTGCACACTGCAGAGCCCTGACCCTGAAGTGCCCTGTTCTTGCAAGGCCCTGCAGAGAGGAAGCGGGGTAAGGGTTATCTCAGACTTCAGTAAGAAAGTGCAAATAACAACAGAGAACCCAAAAAATCTGGGCTTAGAACAGCCAAAGATGATGAGAAAAATTAAAAATCCCCAGAAAAGGCTCATAAAATGTTTTTACCCTGAGCTAGATGGTGGAATTCATACCTAACACCATTCATTTTAAAAGGGCTTGCACCCAGGTTCACTGTTGCATAAGGGGAAGAGGCTCATGTCTTAGATGTTGACCTGCATGTACATAGCTCCAGGGTAGGTAAGCAGAGGTTTGTGAGCAGCTCTAAGAGAGGAAAGGGGCAGATGAGAGAACCCAGGGCTTCACCCGTACAAAGGAGCATCCCTACCTACTCTGCCCGGCCATACCAACACTTAGCCTGGAAAAATTGAAGCAATCACCTACTGGTGGTCTATGTGCGTGCAGCTCCAGGGGTAGAACATGCACTCAGCATGCTGCAAACCCTGAGGTCAAGCCAGCAAAAAAGAAAGGACCCAAGGGGCACTTTCTGGTATTTTTTTTTCTTGTATTTAGTCAATACATGTTTTTGAGTACTTTCTGCATCCTGTGTAAGGGGCTGAGGGCATAGTGTTGAAGAAGTCACTGAGCCTGCCTAGCAGTGGCAGTGGCCACTCTAGCAGTGGGAGTTGGGGACATTCATCCCCCCAGGGTCACAGGTGGGCCTTGTGGCCTGTGGGGGTGCAGAGTCAAGCCTAACCCAGATTTGGGGCATCAAAAAGGTTTCACAGTAAGAATGACTCTTAAGTCAGCTGGAGTCTCTAGAGAAGGTCCTACCTATGAGAGGCACCTGAGAGCATTTGTCCAAGGAATGGAGGAGTGGACTCTCCCACAGTGTGGGCAGCTGAAGCAGGACCCTGAAACTCAAGCCGCTGCCCCGACTTACAGATGAAGGTGGAAGTCCAGGGCCGCTAACCAAGAGGTGAAAGCTTTCTTCCTGCTGGTTGTTCTGACCCAGACCATCCCATTTTGCTCCACACACACCTTACACACAACACATGTGCAGATTCCAAGTCTGATAGGATCCATTACTATTCTCTTGCTGCTAACTTTGGTATTAGCTCTTAGCTGAGGGTCAGCACTTTCTGGTACCTTTTTCTGCAGAGAGCTGCTCCCTCCCCAGCTCCTCAAAGGCTTTTTAATCTTCCAGTAGCCTTATTCAATATTTATGTGACCTGGACATGACAAGCTGGTTTTGATTTGCACTACAGGCTGGAGGTCAGGAGAGAGAGAATAATTTAGCAGCTTTCTCTTCCGTGCTGTTCCCTGAAGTCCCCTCCCTCTAGCCCCCCATGATCTTACACGGCAAAGGTGCACCCCTTTGCACTGTCTCAGCTTCTACTGCACACTGGTAGACATCATCCCACGCTCCGGGGGAAGGGAAAGAACTCTGTTGCATGCTTTAGCAAATCCTTTTCTAAAGCCCACCGATTCACCTTCACTTTTTAATTATAAACAGTAGGCAGAAGCAGGGCATCAGGGAGCCCTCGGTGGCTAGTCAGCCAGCAGGACCATCACATGCAGCAGCACCGTGGCTATGCGGCGGAGCTGCTCTCTTTTTCCCATGGCAAGTCCAGGCTGCCTGTCATCTCTCATCAGAGGAGGAACGAGATGGCAGGACCCAGGTGGCTCATTCTCCACACAAGTGCGCGCCTCCATCAGGATGCTAAATAATGAAGACACCCTTGGACCAGCTGCCAAGATTTTCAATGGGAAGTGAAAGCCGGTTCAGACATCTGTATTGATTCACTTCCAGCACAAAGGTTTGTAGGACTTTGCTGCTGCTCTCTCTCATCAGGATAGCTACCAGAGGAATCCATGCAGCCTGACTAGGTCAGACAGCTGTGCTACACCTGCATAAATGGCCTCCTGGAAGGGGAGCACAACTCTGCCACAGAGGGGTTGTTTCTTTAACATTGTAGAGTAGTTACATGGCAGCATAGGCCAGGGTTTGTAAATAATGGGTCTGCATCTTCTCTGTCTCTGTCTCTTATCTCTGTCTCTCTCCTTCCTTCAAAAACACATAAATAATCAATAATGATTTTCTCTTTCTTTCTTTTTGTATTTTTTTAGGGAAGGGTCTACAGGGTGTTCAGGGTCTCACTACTAAATCAGACTCATAGTGATCTGCCTGTTTAAAGCCTCCCAAGAGCTGGGATTATAGGCACGCACCACCATGCCCAGTCTCAACTGTCATCTCAATGCACCCCTGGGGCTGGGCCAGCACGGCAGGCTCGGGGATCAAACCCCAAGCCCCTGAGTGTGCTTACAGGCACTTTAATCTGCTGACCTATTTGGCTGGCCCATGATTTTCTTTTTGTACTAAAAATATGAACCACTTGAGACCCATGGCTGCTGACAAAGATCACGGGGCTGCAGAGACAGTAAAGGCCAAAGCACTCATCTCCTGTTGGGAAGGTAAAGTCTTCTAGTTAACAGAGTTTGAAAGAGTCCTTTACTGAAGCCTTGGGAATCCAGGTGAATTCATTTCTTCCTATGGAAAAGAACACATCAGCTTCTGGTTTGTCAGATGAGTGAAGGCAGTGAGAACCCAGATGAGGCTGGAAGAGACACTACCACCCTCAAGGACAGGCCTATGTTAAGCAACACCTATCCTTGCCCTGGGGCAGGCCAAGATCCACATCTCCCCCAGCAGCTGCAGATCGAAGGTACTGGACTAGCACTGTGTCTCTGATGATTCTTGCTATTGAGAAAGAAATGGAAACACCTGCCTTCCTCCTCCCGTTGCTCCATTCATTCACTGCTGGACCAGGGTTTCTTGTGGATCCATCATTGGCTTGGCACAAGAACTTCAGCATGGGGACAGGAACTGAGTTTCCTGCTGGAGACTTTCTTAGCTGTCCCTGCCCATGTCCCCCACTGTTCAAAGGTATTCACTGCTTCAGGCAGAGAGTGCTGTCTCAGGAAAACAGACAAAAATCTCTTGAGATTCCAAAGCCAGACTAGGCTTGCCATTCGCTAGAACCTAGTCTAGGATGCATGTCAGGAACCATGATGTTCTGGTGGTGACACTTCGGAGTGACGGATCTGTTGTAAGTCTTGGTTGTCATGATGATTACATAATAGATATATTCATCAAAGCATGCCCACCTGTAGACTACAAAGAGTGAGTTTTGCTGTATGCAAATTATTACCTTGAAATGAGTAAAGCAAACAAAATAAGGAGTGGGAAAAGGTAACAAAAGAGTGTGCACAATGTGATACCATGTAAGTAAAACTTTTTACATATGTATAATAATAGAACCTCCTCCCCTTAAGTATACAAACAAGTAACAACATAACAAGAATCTGCAGGGGACAAATGAGTACCAGCTTCTAAACAGTCATTACTGCCAGTGAGTGGAGGAGAGTGGGGGTTTTTGGCACTATCTATAGCGGTTCATTTTATTTTTAAAAAGAGAAAGATGTAAAGCAAATATGGCAAAATATTAACATCTGTTTAAGCTTGTTAGGAGGTAAAAGGTGCTATATTATTTTCTGATTTTCCTGGATTGCAAAAATGTTGTATAATTTTTTGAAAATCATACACACACTCTCTTGAGGCCCTAAATGGCTCTGCTTATGAGCTATAGATTTGGAAGTTAAAGGAACTCACCATGAGTAAAAAGGAAGTAAGGGTGGGGCTCAGGAAGAGGACCAGAGGTGGCAGGTAGTGGGAAGTGGATTTCGAGTTCCTTTTCAGGGACAAGGACTGGAAGTCAGACTTATAGAATCCTAGAAGGCCTGGCAGTAGTTCCCACATCCTGCGAGGTGCAGAAGCAACTCAATGTGTCCCATAGCTGGGAAGGGGCATGGAAGGGACTGAGAGGCTTTCTGTGACTCTCAGAAGAGATGCCCAAATAAATGTATTAGCATGGGTGATCAAAAAGCAATTTATATTGACTGTATCTTTAAGCTTACATCTTTAGAAGTTGACTAAATAAAGACCCACATGTTTATCTACAATGCAGAGAAATATATAAGCCATCAACATGTAATATCCTTAGAGGAAAGAGATTCCAGGTGATATGAAAACCCCTTTTCTCCTTATCACCAGTCTGTTGCATATTTAGGGTATGTGGTAGTCATCCATTGCTATGTAACAAATGACCCTAAAACTTAGCAGCTTCAAACAACCATTTATTATCACACAAAGTTGGGCTACAGGAAGCAGCCTTGCTGTACTAAAGTACTGGTTTGGGACAGAGTCATCTGAAGGCTTGGCAGGGTGACAAGGACAGCTGACTCAGGGCTGCAGTCAGGAGGCCTCTGCTCCTTGCCACAAGACCTCTCTGGGGCCACTTGAGTACCCTCAGGCATTGCAGTTGACTTCTCAAATTGAACCCCAGAGAGGGCAAATGAGAAGCTACATTCTGTGTAGAAGCAGCAACTGACCAGGTGCAGCCCACATGCTAAGCAGGAGCGTGAAATAATGCATGGACTTATTTTGGAGCCACCCAAAGGCATGAGGGAAGCCAGATTTCCTGAGCCTCCCCCTCAACCCCCCCACCCCCACTGACCCTTCAGGTGATTATGGGTACAGTCACCGAGGCAAGAAGAGGTCCACTTGGCAAGACTGGAGTTGGCCAGGAAGGACGGGGTTCTTCACATAAAGCCCAGGGAGATGGCATGGCACCTAGGATGGGGAGTTCAAGTGGGCAAAGACAGCTTCTCCAAAGCGGGCACCGGCACGGGAAGGAAAGGGACCAGAAGCAGGATGCTAGGACCCAGGAGGGGTGGGTAGGGCGGCATCAGGGTGGTCTAGCCATGGGGCTGGAACCCAGACACTAAGAAATTGCCTTGCAGGGACCAGAAAGCAGCCACGGGCCTGGGGCCCAGTCTGGAGCTGGGCTCCTGGAAAGGCACCTGCTCCATTTTGCAGGCACCTGCTGCAAAACAGAAAACTTCTGTTTTGGTGAGAATTGTATCAAAAATTTGCATCAAAACATCTCAAGTAAAATCCTTGCAATTTCAGCATTTGTGTATGGGGTTTTGGAGTCAGTTTGTTATCACCATTTTTCTGCTGGCTGCTGGGTTATGCAGATGGCTTGGGAGATGGAGCCCTTCGGCCTTTTGGAGCCCAGCAGGCCAGGGCAGACTCCACATTCTGTGTAGCAGACTACCTAAGCCACCCTGCCCATGTCCAGCCTGGACACATCCTGCCAGCCTTCCCAAGGCAGCTGCCCCTCAGCAAGCATCAGACATACCCCTACTGTGGCAAGGTTGGCAGGCCCATCAGGGCCCCACTGAGGTCACTTCATGGTCCTCTGCTTGTTTACTGACCTCAAGTTAGGGTAGGATGGGCTCCACAGAAGCACAGAAGAGGGTGGAGAGTACAAGCTGTCTCCCTAAGCCCAGGCTGTGGCATTTTACTGGCAGCAGAAGCCTAGTAGAGCCACCCGCTCCTTCTCCCTCTCCTGGCAACCCCTCCATCCTCCACTATTTGGAATCCTCTGAAATTCACCTCCATCCCAGTGAGAGAGGCAGTAAGATAGACTCAGAGGCCGACCAGAGCCCTCACTCAGCACAGCCAGGCTCTGCCGAGGCAGCTCATGCTGGTCAGCTTTATTCTTCACCCGCAGGATTTGGAGTTAGGGGCCATGGACTGGCTTATACATAAGGAAGTGGCATATGCAAATGAGAATTGAGTCATGCGCCTGACAACTTCATCTCTGCACCCTCTTGCTCTCTCTAGGGCCCCTTTTGAGAGAGCTCCTGCATTTGGCAATCTTCCAGCTTGCCCAGGCATGACATAGCACTGACACAGGGTCTGACTTTAACAGTAACGCAGTGGCCAAGACAGTCTCTGCCCTGAATTATTGAGCATGTGCCATTCACCTTCCCTGCTCAGAGCCTTTCTTCTCTGCAGCTCCTTTGCCTGAGTAATTTTAAATATGCAGCAGCAGCAGCACCCGGCCTCACACTGAGCCACATTCCTGCTGTGCTTGAATAGCTGCCAAGACACCCAGGGCGCCAGGCCTGGCCCTGGGGCCATGGGGACCACAGGTTGGGAACATAGATGGCTTGACAGCCTCCCAGCTACTCCTGCGAAGGCACCCAGAACCCAAGTCCTGAGTGACACCCCCTTCCTCTCAGTAGTGCCAGGTTGTCCCCAGCAGCTGCCACTCCCTGTGCTGCCCGCGCCATTGGCCCTGTGCGAGGAGGGCTTTCTCCAAGGTTTGTCTGTCACGCCTCTACACCAACTCCCCGGTACATTCTGCCCTCCCTGTTCTCACTGCTCCTGATTTCTTGGGGCTGTCATCATCTCTCCGTTTTGTTGGTGTGTTTGCAGGGCTGGAGAGGAATCCCACCCAGAGCCTCGGGCATGCTGGGCAAGTGCTCTGCCCCTGAGCTACATCTTCAACTCCTTCTCTAGATTTTTCCAGGCTAGCGCTCCCTCCAATGCCGAAATCTTGCCATATTATTGTTCAGTGTCTGTCAGCTTTTACTAATCAAGGAAGACATCTACACTATTTAAGGTGTGACAGCATGAGCGACTCAGGGAGTTCTACCTCTCGCAACTCCAAATCCTTGGCCACTCCCTTAACCTGGAAAATGAGAGTAGTGCTAATGAGAATTAAATTAATGGGTAGCAGTGATATTGTTCTGGACCAGTCAGCCAAGGAAGCACCAGTGACATGCACCTTTGTAATATCTCTACTATTCAGCCCTGGGCTTCCTGTCTTCCATTGTCATCTCTTGGCCCTGAGTGATACCCTGGGTGACACACACTTTACCAGGACATGCTGTACTATCTCGTGTGTCTGAGTCTTTACCTGTGCCCCTCTTCTGCCTGCAATGACCTTCATGTCTTCATGTCTTTGTCTAGCTTGAGAATTATCTTCCTTTTTTTTGAAACCCAGGACCTTGTACAAGTTAGACAAGTGCTTCATCATTGAGTTGTGCCCACGCCCCTGTCTCTCAGTCTTAATGAACATCTCATATGTCACCTACTCTCAGAGGTCCCCAACAGTCCCATCTCTGTATTTCCATAGCCTCTGTGTGTGTGTGTGTGTGTGTGTGTGTGTACCTCTACTACAATTGCTGCCTTTGAATACTCATTTGCATGTGAGCTTCCCTTATCATACAGTGGGAACCCCACAGGCAGAAAACAATGTATCCACTCAAACATTCGTTTAGTAAACACGCACTTGCAACTGGTGTGGGTCAGCCAGTGCATGGGGCACTGGCCATACCATCAGCGGCAGCCAACCATATTAACTGAAGAGCACAGCGGCAGAGGACGGTGCCCTCTGCACTAGTGTAAGCAGAAATTGTTCTAGCATTTTAGAAATGGGCAACTCACAGAAACTTGGGACAGGTAGGGCCAGCTGCGGTGACGCAGCTGAGGACTCTGTGTCCTAAGGAAGGTGACCGAGCACACCATGGAGACGTGCTGGTGGACGCACCATTACTGTAGCTATCCTGAGCTGGGCCTGGACCACGGAAACTTCTCAACCGTGTTTGCTACCGAAGGACCTGATCCTACCATCAAGCTTGCTAGAAGCTTCCACCCTCACTGCTTATATCTATTTGAAATCCCATACAGGAATGTCTTCTTGATGAAAACTATGAAATATAATTGACGAGTGTGTTGAAATTTAAAATCTCTTACAGTAAGACACATTGCTCTCAGTCCTTCTCAAAATACTCTTTCTTGAGTTGAAGAAACTCAAGTTGAGCAAAGGTCATTGTTCTTGCCACTTTCTGAAGCAGTACTGGAAGTCCCCTTTCACATCTTCAGTGACACTGTCACGTGATGTGTAACTGCCTCCATATCCTGAATCAATTAAAAGCATTTATTCCTTATGGTCATGTGTACTTTGGGGAAAATCCAAAAGTCACAGTACCAAATGTGATAAATAACACAGATGAGGAAACACTGCAATGTTTTTATTTGACAGAAATTTCTACAAACATTTTGAATCACATTAGAAATGCCACAAAAATGCAAGTAAAGACATTAACAAAGGAGGACTTCCAGAAATCCTTCAGAAAGTGGTGAGAACAATGGATAAGCATGTCCCAAGCAAGAGGGGGTATTTTGAGAGGATTAATTGATGATATGTATTTTACTGTAATAGGGTTTTTTTAAGTTAAATTTTAACATTCACTGTGTGTTTTGATCACACCTTACACATCACAGTCCTACATCCCAGCTGCAAAGGAAGTCACGTAAATGCAATTTTAGCTTTTCAGCTCAAGCTGGAGAATAAGTTACCAAGGGTTTGGAATGGATATCCTTGCTTTAAAAAACAAAACAACTCCAATTAGGGAGAAAGCCAGGCATGAAAACAAACACTACAGTATCAACAGGGCAGAAGTACAAGGAGGCTATGAAAACCAGAGGAATAGTCCCCAAGCCAGTGAGGGGAATTTGCACAGAGGATAAAGCTTTGTGAGCCAACTTTGCAAAAGCTTGCATTTTATCCTGAACCACTGGGCATTCGCTGAGGGCTTTAAAACAGGTCAATTACCTGGCTATGTTTTAGTTACAGGAAGATCAACCTGACCTGGACAGGCACAAGGTCAAGGGGAAAGAAGGCCAGCGAGGAGACCTTTGCAGCCCTCTGGGAAGAGAAAATAACGGCAATTTGAACCTAGGAGGCTGCAGGAAGGTAGAGAAGAGGAGCAGGGTGGTGGCGGGCTGCCATGGTGGATAGGACATCTGAGGGCTGAATCCATGGCCAGGCCCTGGTCTGGGGAGCCTGTGGCACGCTTCACCAAAGCACAGGTGGGAGGGGGTATAACTTTGTGGGCAAAGGTGTCGAGGGTGTTTTTGAACATGGCAACTTGGGGTGCATCATCCCAGTGGAGACACTGAGGAAGTAGCCAGCTAATCCAGGTGTGGCAGGCCAGAGGCAGGCTTGGTCTGTGTAGGGGCCACCTGCTGCTTGCTTGCTCACGTTTGTGCTTTTGCCATCTGTCGGTCTTATTTTTAGGCAACTACTCTTTGGGGAAAATAGGCAGTTAACTAACAAAGCATTTAACCCAGGCAAGTCCAGAGTGCCAACCTCCAGCCACAAGGACAGGGTCAGGAGTGACCACACAACCCACCTGGGCTAACCGATAAAAACACAGCCACGCTTCCTTTCACTGGACCCAAAGAGAGAAGACACATATTTTCAGGGGGCCAACAAGTGGTAAAAAACTTTGTTTTCATCAGGTACCCTAGAGCATGTCAAGGTACAGCACCCCCAGGAGGCTGAGAGCAGGGGGAGGGAAGTTTCCAGAAGGAAGTCACATGGAATCTCCTGCCCCAGCAGCGACCGGCAAGTTACAAGCAGTCATGCATATGTGATGAGCACATGAATAGAGGCTTTAACAACATGTGCTTCTCATTACATGTGGTACTGAAAGGCCGCGCTTTGCAGTTTAAGAAAACTATCACAATGAACCCAGTGGCTACACAGACACTTCAAAGCAGCAGATTCCCAGTCTCCTAGCAATGGAGGGGTGTGCAGGGGGAAAATGACCTCAGTGTGAGCGCCATTTGCCACTTACCTTGAATGGAGGACAGAGAGGAGTGTAGTAAACACATCACGGTACTCAGTGCTGTACCTCACTGGACCCCCCTTCCGTCTCTGCAAATGGTTGATTCCATCAAACCACTCGAGGTGTCACGGCGGGACTCACATCAGGGTTTAGAGCCTTCTTTTCCAGTGGCAGGAGGAGCAAGGCAGCAGGGCTGTGTCACGAAACCCACCGCTGTAGCATGAGTTACGTGGCGGCGCTAATCAAGTAGGGAAAGAGATATGCACTGCCTGGCGCTTACTAGGGCACGCCGCAAGGACCACGTGGGTGTCCTGTGTACCCCGAAGTGACACTAACGCCGAGCTATGCATGTCCATTTTGCTCATTTCTTGGTCTAATGAACGGTACAGGAAATCAGGAGAATGCACATTTAGCTGTGGGTAATTCACTCGATTTTGTACTTTCTTTCCATTTCTCCACTGATACCAGGACCTGACACGTCCCCAGCTTTAAATAAGGAGTTACCCAAG
>PVKA01009789.1:51379-67096 GCA_004027165.1 Ctenomys sociabilis
TATCTGTCTTCCTCTGCCTGGAGCCCTGGAGGCTCCTTCTGGCTTTGATCCTGGCTACATCTTGCCAAAGCCCCTGTGCCTGCCCCACAGCATGTTGGTAGAGAGGAAATTTAGGTATTGTCAAGCCAAAGGGAAATGTTTTCTATCAGAGAAACACACAGGTGTGTGTTGTGGGTCTCTATCCTTTAGGACAGCTTTGGCCAGACCTAGTGGGTAAGCCTCCCATCACTTCTGCCTGAGTAGCAGAGCTGCCTTGGGTGGTCATTGCCATCACTGGTCCACAGCAACAGGCATTTTTGTTCTCTACCTCCAGTCTGAACCCCTCTGTCTGGCTGCCCTACACCTCTTTACTCATACTGATCCCAGGTGCCCTGCCCGCTCTTTCCTATCCTTAGGGTTAAAGCAGTGTGTTTTGTCACATAGCAGTGGGCACAGAGTAGGCAGGAACACATCCGCGAGGAGGGTGGACATTTATAGCAATCATGAGTGTGCACACAGTTGACGTCTGTTGAATGACTGATAGAAAGTCTCTTGTTCATTCACATAGAACCAAAAAGTATTGGATACAACACAGACAAAAAGTGGACTTCGTTCTTCCTTTCCCTGTCCTAAACTCCCTCTGACTGTTCTACGTGGTCTTTCCCAGGAACTAAGGATCTAAAAATACTGTTCTAACTTGGCTAAGGCCCAAAACAACTAAATAACCCTTGTACCTGGTGAGCAGAGGGCTCGTTATTGAGGTTAGACTCCAAGACCATTGCCCAGTGGAGGCTTCAAAAGCTCTATTAGATCTGATGTCACCAAAGACATACTTTCTGAATTTAAAAAAAAACCCTCTGAATTCTTTGATCCTTTTGGCCAAAGCCAGACTAAAAGCAGCTCTTAGTGTTAAATGAATAGTAATGCTTTTGTCTTTGACCACTATCGCAGGTTGAGCCCTGGCATAAGTTATCTCAGGAAATAGCACAATAATCCTGGTTCTGTCCCCCTACTCCTCTGCTGGGCCCCCTAAAATCCAGGAAGAGTAGAGGACTTGCCCAAGCAACACCTGGTCATGCCAGGATTTGAACCCCGACCAATGCAGCTTCCAGCTCTATGCTGAGCTACTTCATAGGAGAAGAGAGTGCCGTTTTCATTTTGTATTTTCTCTCAACAAAGGGTACAGACTGTTCAACTGCTGCCTTTTAGAATTTGAGCCTGATCATTTTTCCTGCAGGCCATCTTTTCTCTTAAAGAAGTTCCATTTTGCCTGTTACCAAGAGACAGTTGTTCCCATAGAAAACCCTGGGTGACCCATTAAAATGTTCTTATCAAAACTGCCTCTGGGCAGACCAGAGAGAACAAAGCTGAGGATGCAGGCGAAGGCCTCTGGTGGTTTGCAGAGCCGCTGATTTCACAGCCTACAGCTTTGGTACAGGTAGCAATGTTATGAGGCAAAGCCACAGAAATAACAAGCTGAATTAAGCTTTAATCTCCAAGCCATTGAAGAGATAATGAGTGCACTTTGTAATAATTGCCAGAAGTGAGAGCAGAGAAGGAAACATCAGAAAAGGTCTGGGCTTCCGGATCTTCACTTGTAAACCAGGGATTATATAGCACCAGTCAAGCCCTCAGAAGCTAGAATAAAGGTGCTTTGCAATTAATGCACTGGGGATGGGTTTAGAACAGGCCCACCTGGCAGCCCTTAGTTTATTTTCATTAGTAACCAGAATGACCACAAGAACCAAGCCCTACCCAAGCACACTTCTCCTGGTCCTCAGCCCCAAGCTAATGGACTCCTGTCATCCGGGTCCCACTCCTGTGGCTTCTGTGGCAGGAACCCTGCTTTGTGTGTGTAGCATCCCCTGAGTCTCATCTTTCTGGGTACATCTGAGCTCTCCTTGTCAGCAACCCTTAGTGAGCAGCAGTCATACATCATGGTGGTGTCACCTGCAGTGAGCAGAAGTCCAACAGGGGTCACTGGGCTGCTTCCCTCCTCCCCCAGATCCCACGCTATTCTGGCCTTGGCCCAACTGGCCCAGAGAAAGCTCTAACCGCAGAACCACTCCGAAATAGTCAGAGTGCCTCAGCCAGAAAAACCCTAATTCTTACATCTGCTGGGAGCATCTGTAGGCAAGCATCTGAGCTCCTGTTTTCCTTTCTGTCAGATGTGGATCTGGAAGGGGGATTGCTGGGGCCAGGTTGGAATTCCACTGACTGGAGCTCCTCAGAACAGATAAATGCATAAGATTAAAAGCAGATTTGTAGGTGCTAGGGGAAGGAGGGCAGGACAGAGTCTGACCATCTAGGAATCAGGAAAGAAAAAAATAGCCATGTTTCCCATCCACCCAGGCTTAGCTGGAAAGGTGAGGGAGCTCCCTCTGCTTCTGCCATTACAAAGAAAAGTATGGACATTGAACCCAGTGCTCAACAAGCTGGAGTTTTTCACGCAAATGCTTTAGGGCTTGAAAATGTGATAGCTGCACAATGTTCTGAATGTACTCAGTTCCTCTAACTGTACATTTTACAGTGGTTAATTTCAGCACTCAGGAGGCTGAGGCAGGAGGATCATTGTGAGTTCAAGGCCAACCTGTATTGCACAGTGAAACCCTGCCACATAAAAAAGTTAATTTTAAGTTATGTGAACTTTACCTTAAATATATATATATATATATATATATATATATATATATATATATATATATATATATATATGCCTTAGTCATCTGAGGCCTGCCTTCCTGGGGGACCTACTGCGAAGTACAAGCTCCTGGCAGCCTGAGGAGTAGTTTAGTAGTTCCAGGGTTGTGGAAAGCAAGAATTCTCACCCTGCCAAATGACCACAGCCCTCACCTAACGTGCAGTGTGTCCTTCAAGTCACTTCCAACAACAGCCGTTCACAGGCACAAGCACATGGCTCACCGTACTTCTATGTGCTGTGACGTGGAGGACTCCGAGCTTAGCCAGAAAGTGTGCAGCAGGCAATGTTCCACACATGGGCCTGGCCTTCCCGGTCCAGGAAAGCGCTTCTACTCTGTCCCACGCTGTGGACATGTTCGGCCTCTACTATGTGACTGGAATACTGAATGTGTTAATGAGTCTGTTGGTTGCAGGGAAAATTAAACAATATGAAGCAGTTTTGTGCTTGAGAGTGGGTGGGCTCAAAGGATAACTAAAAACCCATCCTGTTAATCCAGATAGAAAGTGGTCTTGTCAGATTTTTATCTAATTCATTCATTAATAAGAGGACTTGGTAGATACTACAGAAGAGTTCGGAAGAGAGCTCAGGATTGCACACGTGCACAAGCAGCCTACAATGGCTACCGCGAATTGACACATGGGAGCTAACCTGACACAATTGCTGGGTCTTCCCAGGATGTTATCAGCTGAGTTCTGCTAGACACTGTTGCAGCATTATCCCTGGTTCCCAATAAGCAAACAGTATTCTCTTCAAACTTATCAACTATCATCGTCAAACATAAATGGGGAGATAGCTCAATGCTCTAAGTGCCTGCCTGGTAATTGTAAGGACCCATGTTCAATCCCTCATGCCGAATGCCGGCACTGAGTTGCCCACTGAAACTGGGTATGGTGGTACACACCTGTAATCTTAGTGCTGCGAAGGCTGAGACAGGAAGATTACTGTGTGTCTGAGCTATGTAGTGAGAACCTGTACCAAATAAATAAATGAATAAATAAATAAAGATAAATAAATAACATATAGGCAGGTGGTTGAGCCAGCCCAATATACCCACTGAATTTCAAAACCAGCCACGATCTTACATTGCTCCAAATGCTAGCCTCCACCCGCTGTCCACAATCTGTTCTTTTACTCTTTTTCTTTTCTTTTATGAGCAGAATAGATTTATTGAGAGAAAGAAAGCTCCTGTCTGAGAGAGGGACAGGAGGGGGGCCTGAGTGGGTAGTTCCCCCAGACATTCTTTTACTCTTGAGAGGGCCTGTTAATAAAGCTCAATGGCACAGTGCCTACCTGGCAAGCACAAGGTCATGAGTTCCATTCCTGATGCAAACAAACAAACAAACAAACAAAAAACAACCTTGTGAAATGTCACAATGCCCTTCTAGGGCCATCGGAGGATGAACCACTGGTCATTTTGCAAGTTGGCAAGACCATCTTCCCAATGCACCATCGTGCACTGCCAAAGGGCTCTCACTGTCCTCCTGGCACTGGAGACAAAGTTCCCAACCACCAAAAGGATGACTTCTACTAAAAAAAATTGATAGGGGCCCCTTGGTTTGAACTGAGCTCCAGCACTAGGCCTAACAGGAGAAACCAAATGGAGTCATACAACACGAGGTTCTGTGTGACCCTGCCAGAGCTGAAGTGCTTAGCTGGCCATCCCAAGGCATGGTGAGGGACTTCCTTTGCTTCTACCATTACAAGGAAAAGTATGGGGATTTTAAACCCACTGATCTGCTCTTTGTTCTTGACTTCCAGTACGCTTGGCCCTTTTTGTCTATGAA
The DNA here is from genome assembly GCA_004027165.1 of Ctenomys sociabilis. Classification (NCBI taxonomy): domain Eukaryota; kingdom Metazoa; phylum Chordata; class Mammalia; order Rodentia; family Ctenomyidae; genus Ctenomys; species Ctenomys sociabilis. Next base: position 55,844 of record PVKA01009789.1, read on the forward strand.
GTCAACCTCTCCTTCTCTTCTCACTGGACAGGCTCAGGGGAGCTCATCCTATTTTACAGGACAAGGCATTCCCCAATTCTAGGATTGGAAATAAGTCCATTATGGTCTTTGTTGTGATTTTGTCTTTTGGTACTTTTCTGTCAGAAACCTGGTACATTTGTTGAATGCAAAAACAGAGCTTGAAGGTGGCTGAAATAATTTCCTCTGTCTGAGCTCTCTTGGGTTACTTCAAGTAGGCCTTATCCACTGGAGCTGTGTCCCTGGGCCTTGCCCCTAGAACTCTAGGATCTGCCACCATATTCACTGGCCCTGGGGCTGCCCCTGTCACTGAGCCACCTGACCTCTGTGCCTCTAACCTCCCCATCTCAGTCAAAGGTTCCCCACCTTGAACCCTGATGAGGGCTGGATCAGCTTTCGGCTAGGGTAATAATCGAAGTCAGCTGTTTGAAACAAAAAGGTGAATCACCCATTGAGAGAGTTTTATTTTCAATGTTTGTCTTTTTCTTAGTGCATGATTGCAGTCCACAGTGATTATATTTCCCATGGGGAGCTGGCCCAGGTACACAACACATCTTGAGTTTTCCTTCTTACCCTTCCCTCCTTGCAAAACTCCTGTCTCCTTTTCTCCTATTATCTACCTCTTATTTTGCTCTTTATTTATCCTTAGCATTTCTCATATAAATCATGTGATATTTAAGCAGTGTGTCTGATTTATTTCACTTAACACTTGGGTCTCACAATGCATCATTTTCCTACCCATGAGTCAGTTGCCTTCTCATCTGCATTAAGAGCCAGCTCCTATCTGTACGAGAAGCTGTGGGTCTGCTTGGAACACTGAGCTCCGAGAAGTCCCTGGCTTGGGGAGGTGGCTGCTGAGGCTGGGAAGACAGAGATGCTCCACACCAGGGAAGGCCAGAGAAATAGGGCCACAGGAGAGGGGGGGTGTTGCTTCAGGAGACTACGTGCTCCTGCAGGATGGAGACGAGGACAGAGAATGGTGCTACTGTTCACACTAATCTCCACCCCCTTGCTCCAAGAGGCCCACCCACATTATGAAGGGAATTGCTTTTCCCAAAGATCTGAATGTAAAACTCATCCAAAATTATCTCCACAGAAACTCCTGGGAGAATATTTGGTGTGGGTGCCTTGGCTGGGCCCAGCAGACAGAGACTTCACTTCAGCCATCGCACCTTCCCAGGGTCCCTCGGTCGGGTTCCAGAATGCCAGCCAACGATGACTCTGCTGAGGACCAAGGTAAAAGCAAACAAGGCCTCCCATGGCCACACCAGTGGTGGCCAGAAAACCAAGCTGAAAACCTGCTCCTCTGTTCTCCTTCTGCTCCTGAGAAAAGCCAACTACTGTCTTGCCTCCTAGACTTTTTATAGAGTTCCTAAAATGAGCCAAGACAGTTAAGCATGGCCTGGTAGCCAGCCTGCCCTGTGGGGATCCAAGCCCAAAGAACCTGGACTTTTCCTCTTAGTTCCAGGCTGGGCTCTGACCCTTCTCAGGTAGACAGAGTTGACCTGTGGTCACAGGGGAGTGCTGGGACAGATGGGGACAGTGAGGGGTGAGCCTGCCTTCTGGAGGCATGGAATGCACGACAGAGAAGCTGGGCCATGCCCGAGCTTGGAACTCGTCATCTTCTCTGTTGGAGGCTTCAGGGAGTTGACTGGTGCTCTCCAAAGAGACAGGCACATGTCCTAACCCTTGAGACTTGTGGATGTGACCTTCAGTGGAAAGGAAGCGTGTCTGGGATAATGGTGTTAGGACCCCAGCTGGGTCATAATGATCCTAGCTGGGTGAGGTGGCACATATCTGTAATCCCAGCTACTCAGGAGGCTGAGGCAGAAGGATCACAAGTTTGAAGCCAGCCTGGACAATATAATGAGACCCTGTTTCAAAATAAAAAAATAAGGTCTGGGGATACAGTTCAGTGCAAACCTTGAGTCCAGTATCCCCAGAACCACAAGAAGAAAACAGAAGAAAAAAATTTCAAAACTGTAAAGATCTCAAGATGAGCTCATCCTAGTGGTCCAGGTGGACCCTGAATCCAGAGAGGCAGGAGATGCTGGTGGATCCTGGGGGAGGGATGGCCAAGACGGGGACCAGACACCCACATGCTGCGGGATTCCAGTAGAACCTGGAGAAGGCACAGAAGGACTGCTGTTGCCCTTGGAGCCTTGGGCATTTCGATGTCAGACTTCAGGCCTTCATAAAGGAGAATCTATTTCTGTGGCTTTTTAAAAAGTTGTTTGTTTATTTATTTATTTATTTGGTTCCGGGTCTCACTACACAACTCAGACTCATAGTGATTTTCCTGTCTCAGCCTCCCCAGTGCTGGGATTACCACACCTGGTTTCACAGGCTGACTTGGCACAGGGCTGGCATGGCATACAGTCCCGAGGATCCAACCTGGGTCCTTGCACTTGACAGACAGGCACTTAGACCACTGAACTGTCTCCCCAGCCCATTTCTGTAGTTTTAAACCACCAAATTTGTGCAAAGTACTGAAGCCACCCCCAAAAGAATGCCTGTTAGTGATCCTTGATCCTTTTGGAAGCTGTCGGGGCCACCACACATCCAGCCTTCCGAGACTACCAGAATAAGCACTCTCTACCTGCCCAAGCCCAAGTAGAGGCCAATGCAATGCCCTTTCTGGGCAGAAACTGGAGAAGGGACAGGCTGTACAGACCTAGAAGCTCACTGAGCTGTGGGGATGTGGAGACGGAGCAGGTCTTTCTCGCTTGCTGGCTCTGTGCTGGCCACAGTGGTACACAAGGATGATCCTGCCTTCTGGGGAGGAAGCAGGTTCAAAGCCAATGTTCCTGGGGTCCCATGGCCCAGGAACAAAGCACGCAGTAGTGACATGTGCTATGCCGAGTGTGGCTGCAGGCCCAGGCCTGTCTGATTCAAGACTAGTCCTGGTGGCCTGCTCCTACCTGCTGCTCTAACCCACACGCATTTCATCCAGGCCACGCCCTCTGTTCTCTTCCAGGAGCATCGTCCACCTGGTCCCCGAGCATCATCACCTGGTTTCTTTCTGGCTCAGGTAGTGGTTGGTCCTTCTGGCAATCCAGCAAGAGGTCAGCTGTCATGCATCTGAGCCCTGACTTCCCCTTTACCAGTTCAGTGAACTTCAGGAAGTTTTTTACTTAGGCAAGTGCAAGGGCCAGGGTTTAATCCCTGGTGCCACACGCCATGCTGGTCCCATCTCCCCGGGTACACTGAGCCAGCAATGGAGTCCAGGCATGGTGGTGCATGCCCATAATCCCGGAACTAGGGAGGCTGAAATCAGGAGGACCACTACGAGTCCAAGCTAGGTAGTGAGATCACACACGCGCGCACACACACACACACACACACACACAAACTGGAAAGGAAGTTTCACTCTTGTTAGGCTCAGTTTCCTTATCTAGACCTAGCATCTACCTGCTGGGGCTCCTCAGTAGATTAAGGCAGACAGATCCAGGTGGTACCTTTCTTTGCTGTCTTCTCTCTCTTATCTGGAGGCGATGGGTATCTTCTGGTCCGATCTGAAAGTTGTGTTTTTCCAGGGCTGGGGAGATGGCTCAGTGGAATAAGCACTTCCCTGGCAAGTACAAGGGCCTGAGTTCAATCCCTGGTTCCACAAAAAAAAAAGAAAGAAAGTTGTGTTTTTCCATGATGAGCTAAGAAAGCATCTTGAAAGAAACTGACTTGAGCCAGGGGAACAGAGCAGCAAGGGAAAGGACACCACGCAGAGAGCACAGCTTGGAGCGGAGTGGGTTCCTGCAGCCTGGATTTTCAAACCCAGGCACTGGCAGCAGCAAGGTGGGAGTTGGGAGTCGTGACCCTGCCACCCTCGTACCTCTGGTGAGCCACGAGGGCTGGCTGTGTGTGGCAGGGCAGCCCCTCCATGTAGTCTGCCTCTCCTACAAATCAAAGAACAATGAGAACGTGCTTTAGATGCTCCTAAAGCCCCTGCCCTGATCTCCAAGTTTCAAAAAGTTCATTAAAAATGAAAAGAACAGAGTACCAATAGATGCTACCACTTGGGTGGACTTGAAAACATGCCAAGTAGGGCCCGCGAGATAGCTCAGCCGACTAAAGCGCCTGCTCAGGCAAGCGCAGGGACACAGTTCATTGGCTGGCACCGCATGCCACGCCCCTGCCCTCCTCTTCCCCCACCCCAGGCTTACTGAGCTGGCCACAAAGTCCAGGCATAGTGGTGCGCACCTGTAATCCCAGCACGGGGGAGGCTGAAAAAGAGGAAGATCACTATGAGTTGGAACTGTGTAGTGAGACCCTGAAACAACCACGTACATAAAAATGTTTTTAAAAACATTCTAAGTGAAAGAAGCTGCACAACCAAGGGCACTTATTATATGATTCCATCTTGATAAACTAGCCAAAGCAAGTCAGTCCACGGGCATGGAAAGCAGACTGGTGACCGGGAGGAGCTGGGGAGGATTCTGAGGAATGACTGAGCCATGAAGGCAGGGGGTGATGGTTGCATTTTAGAACTAAATAGAGGTGATGGTTACACAACAGTGTGAATGTTCTACACAGCACTGACTCGTTCACTCTATAATGACTATTTATATGTGTGAATTTCACCTTAGTGTTTATGAAAAAGGACACATCTCTAACAAGGAGTCCAGAGGCTAAAAAAGACATAAATTCTAGCATCTCCCCAAGTCTGGTTCTAAGATTTTTTTGTCTATTTTTATTTGCTTGTTTGTTTGTGATTTTGTTTTGTTCTTGAGTCAGGGTCTCCCCATGTAGCTCAGACTGGCCCTGAATTCTTGAACTCAGTTTGTGGCGCAGGCTACACCTTGTGATGATCCTCCTGCCTCAGTCTCTCCAGTGGAGGGAGCGCAGGTGTCCCCGCCACGCCCAGTTCTCAGTCTAAGATCCTTGCTTATTCCTCAGGGAAATGAAGGAGGCTACAGGTTTGGAGCCAATGCAATGACTCATTCTTCAGTGAGGATTATTTTGCAAAAAAAAAAAAAAAAAAAAAAAAAAACAGGTCAGGCCATCTGTAAAAAATGTGTTTGATTTCAAAAGCAAATTGTGCTAAGTTATGGTATCTTTCTTGCACTCAATTAAAGCTTTCATTCCAGAAATATTAGTGTTTCTTAATACCTCCCCCACACCAACTGTAAGAGCCCACAGCAGCTTTCTGGTTTGCAGCGAGCCCCACATTCCTTCAGAACAGGCTTGGCTGAAACCTTAAGCATCCCAGCCTCACATATGGAGGAAGAATCGCTCCTCCCACTGCTGTACTCATGTGCTGAAAGGTCTCCTCAGATGATACTTCTAGGAGCAACTATGCAAAGGTGTGGATAGGGTTAGCTACACTGGGGTGATCAATTTCTGCTTCAGTCGGAGCAAACGCCAGCACCTCTGCTCAGTGGGTGCCGGACACATAGGACTCGCTCCCCTTCAGCTGAAGCTCCTCTCCCTTCCCCCTCAGCATGATCTCACAGTCCACCAGGACTGTTCTTTAGGGCTAGGAGTCTCAACTTCCGGATTGTTTCCTCTGTTCACCTCGGGATGCTGTCCTTATCTACCAAGTCCAAGAGGGCTCAATATCATGTCCTGCAGGACAAAGGAGAGGGAAGCATAGGGGAGAAGCAGATCTATTCCTGCATTCTTTTAGTTTTTTTTTTTACTTTTTGGCAGTTCAAGAGATTGAACTCAGAACCATAATATTGTGGTTTTTCCAGATCTCTTAGAAATTGGGTCTTGCTAAGTTGGATGAGCTGGACTGTTAAACTTCCTACCTCAACTTCCTGGATAGCTGGAATTACAGGTATACACTGCCACACCCTGACCCACTTTCTTCTAGAGACATAAACCTGGGAATTTTACACATCACTGGGACCAGAATCTGTCACATCTAGCTGCAAGGGAGGCTGACAAGGTGCCTGACTTAAAGCCCTAAAGCTATACACAAGAACAAGACTGGATATTGGGAAATACAACTGAGATTACTAGTTCCACTAGCAAATGTAACTTCTTTCACCTACAGTTCTGCCACCTCTGTCATCACATTGCCCAACCTCTGACTCTTGGTTGGGCTCCTCTCCAACAGAATGTTCTAGCTACCTCTCCACATCCATGCTGCCTCCACCTGTCCCTCCTTTCTCATGTTGTTCCCAAATATTCCCTGGTAACCCTATCCTACAGAGATATCCCGCAGCATTCTTTAGTTCTCATGTTTTTATTACACATACATTGTCTGATGTAACTAAGTCTAAATTTCATACCCAGACAGAGGGCTTCTGAACAACAAGGCACCTATTGTATAGTTTTTCTTTTTTATATCCTAGTGGTCTCTAGACCAGGGTTGAAAATACATATATATTTAACAGTTATGTTCTGAAATGAATTGAATTTGATTACAGTGGTATGCTGAATAATTTAAGATACTATTGTTTCTTTTAATTATGGTATTTTTCACCTAGTTAGGTGAAAAATATTTTTAACTAAGCTTTCTTATTTCACACACACACACACACACACACACACACACACACACACACACATTTCTTAGTCAAGAAATGGGTTTTATTCCCTAGTTTTTCATTCAGTTGTTTACTGGGCAACTTTCAGTCCTGCACTGTCTTAAAACTTAAGTAGGATATCCACAGCCTAAGCATTTAGCTTAAGCATGAAGCCAGTGCTAAATACATGTAAAGAGAAAAACTCAAGGGCAAGATGTAAGAATAAGATGTGTTAATGCATTTAAAATTTACTGCAGAGAGAAGAGCAAAGATTCTAGTATTCGGTGGTCTAGACTGAGCTCTAGTACTCTCCAAAAGGCTGCAGAGTATGAAGTGAATTGATCGACGGGTGTGCACTATCACCCATTATCACTCAGGCCCTTCTGTCATGCTTGCAGGGCTGGGGGCTTGGAGTCTGAGGATTGCCATTCCCCAGTGCCCATGCCAGATGATTCCACTTAGGGAATGGGGAGCACAGCTGAGAGAGCTGAAGGCAGAGAATGGGAAAAGATTCTTGGCCTCCTCCCCCCTTCATTTAGACAGCTGCAACTCTGGCACTTGGAGTTGGGGATTGCAGAAGGGAATTGGGTCATGGGGGCACCACAGCTGACTTTGTGTCAGGAGGTGGGGCTAGCGGAAAGTCAGGTCACTGTGGCTGTGAGCCGGAGGTATATCTGCCTTCTGCACTCCTCCCTTGACCTTTTATTGCTTCCTGTTTGCCACAAGGTGAGCAGATTTCTTCTCCCTAGACCTTGTCACAACACCTTACTGCCTTGGCACTAGCCATACAAGACTGAAACTTTTGAAAAAGAAAAAAAAAAAGAAATGAAACTTTTAAAACTGTGATCCATCCTTTAAAGTGTGGGTGTCAAGAAAATCAATGAGGAAAGTAGCTAGGACGGTGTCTCTTGGGCAGTTCCAGTACCTGACACTTACTCCATGGCCTTGAAGCAGTTTGAGGTGGTGACTCTCCCTCCGCATTCCTAGATTCTGATGACCTCTTTCTCTTTGTCCTTGAAGCCTTAAGAGTGCTTCCTGTATTTATATCTCACAGTTCCCACTCAGATGTTCCGACACCCATGCATCCGTGTACTGTCTTCAGTATCCTCTGCTTCAAACACCCATTATGGTTTCACTTTTCTGAATCACTTTGAATAATACAGCATGCAGTGTGCTGAATACCCAAGCCAACATATATTAGTTCTTCCCTAAGGGATTCCACTATGTTATGTATTTTAAAAGAATATATAATGAGAATAAAGACATATTAATTTATTTTTTAAATTATTGTTTCTATTCAGAGTTCTTGAGATATCTCACAAATACACTTGTTCTCACCCTCAGATATGAATGAATTGTAAAATTCTCCAACACACAGGTGTTCACGCTCACTAAGGACCTGAAGGTCCAGGGACAAGACTGACTTAGGTGCATTTTGAATAAGCTCTTCAGGTAATTACTCTTTCTGTTGGTTTAGAGCATCAGAATGTAATGTGTTAATGCATTTGAGTTCTTAGTGTTTCACAGGCACAACTTGACTTGCTTTTTGGTATCCCAATAAATGCTGTTTGATAGCGACGTTGACCCTTTATCCTGATTATCAGTTGCATGATAAGGTTGTTTCAGAACATCCTTGAGCTGGTTATCTACCATGGACCTAGCTGTTTCATGGCTCCATTTCAGATGTAAGGGGTAAAACAAGCCCCCCTGAGTGGTCAGTGGCAGAATCAATGATTAACTTTTGATGCTAGGGGAAACACCAAGGAAAACTGGCTTTCAAACACTGAAGCCTGCCCCACCCAGGGAAAATTCAAACTGAATAGTGATAGCATCAAAGGGAAGCCAGAAAGGAGATGCCACCCCTAGCACAGCATCCGTTCTTCTGATGATTCTTACCTATCTTCCCCTTGCTCTTCCTACACTGGCCTGCTTTACGAAAAGCTCCAGACCTCTTCTTTCCAGCTCTCATTTCCCTCATTCACCTCCCATATCAGTATAATCAGGGCCAGCCAGATAGTTCAGCACACCAGAGTGCCTGTTTAGGCAGATGCAACGAGCAGGGTTTGCTGAGCCAGCTGCGCTCCTGGGTGCACTGAGATGGTGACTCAGACAAGGCATAGTGGTTCACTCCTGTAGTCCCAGAACCCTGGTGGCTGAAAACAGGAGGATCACTCTGAGTATGATCTGTATAGGGAGACCCTATAGACCCTGTACTAAATGCATTAAAAAAAATTCCCAGATCCTAATCAGAAGTTTTCAAAGAACCCGTGAACACCAAAACAATCTTTGTCTGCACAAAAGAACCCAGGCACAAGGTTATTGTGAAAGCCCCTGCAATTACTGTTTGGCCAGTACATCGGAGCTAATGCATCCACATGTAATCCTTTTTCCATGCTGACGTGATCCACAACTTTTACAACTCATCCCTACGACCTGTTAGGTGATTCAAATATATCCCATCTCCCAACCTCCAAATCTCTTGTACAGTGGATTTGATTTCTAGAAAGAACTGAAATCATTTGAAAGCAAACATGATGCCCCAAACTGTGATAAAGTTGAGAACTGTTATTATTTGGTCAAACCACTATAGCCAGAGGAAACCAAGAATGAAGGAGAGTGTAAACTAGTTGAAGTACAGTTTTTGAAGACAAATTGTAGGCATTAAGATAATGTTTAGAAGAGTACTTTCAAGATGATGGTTTAAAAAAGCAATGAGATTGTCCGAAAAGGGAATGGACTTGCACAAGATTGCCCTGCAAAGCCGTGCCCCACCTGCTCATGGTCTCTCTGATTCTGCGTGAACTGCTTTAGTTGCAGAGCTTTAGTGTTCTCGTCTAGGTGCTGAGTATAAAGCACAAGAGCATTGCGCAGCACTGAACGGCGGAATGTACGACAGGAAGCAGAGCCATGGGTGACTGAATCATCTCTTCCTGGACAGCACTGGGGAACAGTGTTCTGCATAACCTAGGTAATGGTTTTTCTTTCAAGAAACACTTTTGCCCCAAATGCTGATCACTTGGGGGAAAAGAGGACACTCCAAAACATGCTCCCCACCTTCTTAGTGTTAAAAATAAAGGACATGATTTACCCTTGGTGTTGTCACTTAGGGCCACCCTTGAAAGCATCAGGTGCAGCACGGAGGGCCTGCCTTTTAGGATTTCTTCTTTCTCTTTCCTTGACATTAGCCATCGTCTGGATATGATGTTGAAACACCACATGTTTTCCAACCTTGGAAACAAACCAACACTCAAACTCTCCAGTGTCCATAATAGGGACCACATTCCAGTTAGGGCAATGGATTCTAATGTAGGCAGACCAGGAGCAAGACTCTGTTTCAGCCATGTAATCCTGAGCAGATTGCTGAACTCGGCCTCTTCACACCATCAATACCTCCCTTGTAGGGAAGTTGTGAGTCCCTGACAGGGAAATAGCTGTCCAGTGTTTAGCGCACCACTGTCCAGAGCAAATGCAAATGCCTGCTACACATGGTCTGCTATTAGTAGTACCCTTAGTGCTGGCAAGCAGTCTCCAAGAATCACTGAGTCCCTGTCGCAGTGCTCATATGCTCCTCTTTGTAGGTCTTTCGTGTCTGTCTATTAAATAAGGCTGACAGAAAGCCTTCTGTGTTTCTTCTTCCCAGTGGACTCTTGGATCATTTGAGCTGAAGGAGAACTTGTAAACGTTCTGTCAGAAGCCAAGCCACTCATGCCCATCAAGTTTCTTATCAAGCCCCAAAAGGCCCAGAGATGGGTCATCCCCATACCTCTGTGACCTATACGAAAGGGTCCAGGAGCAAACGCCTCAGGTTCTCTGGGCAGAAGGGTGGAGCTGGAAGGCCCCCAGTCTCCCGTCTGGCCCCACTCACTGCAGCAGAAAGAAACGTGCTCTGGAGTGATGGCAGCCATGGGGATTAGGGCCGGAGAAGATGCCGAAGCCTGTGCAGCTCTGGAAGTGGAGCTCTTCTATCTGTGTGTGCTGTAGGGGGGTAATTAACATCCTCAGTGGTGCACTATTCTGGCTACATCACCTCTAGAGATGTAATTTAAGGTCACTCTGAAGCTAAATGAGGACAATAACAACTGCAGCCTTTGTCACCTCCACATTGCAAGTCTAGGAGAGGCCTGGCCCTGCACTTCATTATGCACAAGCACCATTAATAAACCAACAATGGCCCTTGAGGCAGAGGCAAGTGTTTCACTGAGCATGTGTTGCTGAGTTCTGGCTCCAGCCTGCGTGCCATCTTCACAACAAACCAGTTTCTCCCAGGGACCCACTGGCTCCAGTGTTGTGCCCAAGTCCCAAGATAAGTGCCAAATTGGAGCCTTGGACAACTTCTAACATTTTATGTTTCCAGGTCAGGTCTCCCTCCAGCAGAATTATATGCCCTCTACTTAAACATCAGCAGCTGTGATTCATTCTACATGGTAGTACTTCCCTATAAAGCCAAGAGTGAGACAGTTTTATAAAGCAAGCTGTATTTTTTTATTTTTTTTTCATTTATTTTTATTTTATTAAAATACAAATGTCAATCAGACCGTTTCAAAACACCTTAACCATACAGAGTCAATGAATTAATACATTGCAAACTGTTTTCATAACGTTTTGGTATTGTACAAGGTGCATACATGATATTATATTTACAGGTTTTTTTATAGCTGAATTATATCAAAAATTCAATAATTATTTACCTAGTGGATGACCATAGCACTAAAAGCTGACATAATATCCTGTCCAACCACCATTAGTGCAGATCTTGCCTATCATA
>PVKA01009790.1:0-66983 GCA_004027165.1 Ctenomys sociabilis
GGAATGTGACAGGATTGCTGGAGCATTATATTTATCGGTGGTTTCATTCACAGATGAGTTCAGTAGCGTGCTGTTAGGAAGTGAGTCATGGCTAGAGGTGGATCACTGAGGTTGTGACCTAGAAGGCTTTACCTCCCTCCTTCCCTCCCTCCCTCCCTCCCTCCCTCTCTCCCTCCCTCCCTCTCTCCCTCTCTCCCTCCCTCCCTTCTGATCACAACATAAGCAGTTTTCCCTATACCCCTCTAACATGCTCTTATCTTTCAAGCCATGGATAGAATCCACAGAAATTGTGAGCCAAAATAAACCTGTGTTTTAAGTTAGTGTCAGATATTTTGTTCCAGCAATGAAAAAGTAACTAAGACATATTTTTAAAAACAGAGTACCTTACTCTATGCCAAAACTGGCAAAATGGGGCTGGGGAGATAGCTCAGTAGAATAAGCACCTGCCTGGCAAATGCAGGGTCCTGAGTTCAATCCCCAGTACTGAAAAAAAAAAAAAAAAACTGGCAAAACAAAAAAATTATTGCAATCTTCTGAACCAGATATAAGCAGGTATGGTTTATATTTTTGTTTTCTGAGACAATGGTCTCACTATGCTGTCCCCAGAGATTCAGATTCTTATATTCAAGTGATCCTTACACCTAAACCTCCAGAGTAGCAAGCAGAGAGTACAGATGTGTACCACAGAACTTGGGTGAATTGCTTTAATTTTGTGCAGACATGATTTTGCTGTGTAGTTTAGACCAGTTTCAAACTTACTACTATACAGCCCATTCCGGCTTCAAACTCATGGTCCTCCTGTCTTACCCTACTGAATGCTGGTATTTTAGGCATGTGCCATCATATCTAAGTTGTCTTATTTTTAAAGTAAGAAATACATGTTTTATTTTGTTTTTTTTCCTCATAGCTTAATTATTTTCTTTATTTCTAGGGAGAAAAGTAGCTATTCTAAAAGACATTTTTTGTGCGTGTCCTGGGAATTGAACTCAGGACCTTGTACTTGCCAGAGAGGCAACTGTGCCACTAAGCTACATCCCCAGCCTATAAATGAAATGATGTATATTTTCATGAAAATAGATCCTACACACTAGAAGTCACTTAAGTGTATTTAATTATAATCCCTATTTTCATGTAAGCCAATATAAATTAAGTAACTTTTGTCCTGATAGATTCATGAATTAAGAACCACTGAATAGGGCCAGCCAAATAGCTCAGCGGATTAGATTAAAGCACCTGCTTAGGCAGACACAGGTACCAGGGGTTTGATCCCCAGCATGCCATGCTGGCCCCACCTCCAGGGCATCCTGAGACAGCAATTAAGACTGGGCATGGTGGCATGCACTTGTAATCCCAGCACTTGGGAGGCTGAAAATATGAGGATCACTACGAGTCCGATCTGTGTAGTGAGACCCTGTACTAAATACATAAAATAAGAACCACTGAATATAGGATTTTATTGTTTTTTGTTGTGAAAGTAGAACAGTTACTGAACAAAATAAATGGGAAATAGCAATGGGGAGTAGAAACAGTTCCAGAGACACGAGGGATTCCAAATGGGTCGCCCTGTTTGTTTCTTTTCCTCTCTTTCTGTCTTTGTGTCTGTCTGTCTCTTTCTTTCTTTTTATATCAGGGATTAAACTCAGGACTTCGCATTTACTATGCACTCATGCTGCTGAGCAAAAAACAGAATAGCCCTGTTTGAGACAAGGTCTCACTATGTATTAAGGCTGGCCCTGAACTCGCAGCAATTCTCCAACTTCAGCCTCATAAGTGCTGAGGTTACAGACATGTGCCACCATGCATGGCAAAAACCACTGAATATAATTAATAAACAGCATAAACATTTTATAAAATAAGTACCTCTTTAAGCTGCTCTTTTCGAAGTTTATACTCTCTTTTTTGGGACTCCAGAAAACTATTCAGTTCTTTCTTCTGTTGGGCCTGAATATGTTGCTGAAATTTTTTCTCCTCATTAGCCATCACTTTAGCCTACATGAAATTTTAAAAACAAATCAAAATAAGTAGATATATTCAAAACAGAGATTTGATATACATAACAAAGATACTTTATTTTTTAGGAATAATCATTAGAAATATCTAAACAAAAAAACAATCAATAACATTGTTTCTCAGCATCTTTATCATTTAAACTTTAGAGTACCAGTAAAATGGAATCATCTTTAAATTTGATCTCTTATTGAGCTAAAATAATTTTATCTTTTTTTTTCTTCTTTTTGGTGGAATCAGGGATTGAACTCAGACTCTTATGCTTGCCAGGGAAGCGCTTATTCCACTGAGCCATCTCCCCAGCCCCACCTTTTCTTATTAACAAGAATATATATCCTTTCAAAATAAATCAAATACATACTTATCTTCAAATAAAATTAAACTATGACCTTTTTTACCTAGATTATCTTAAATGTTTAAAAAAATGAAATACATTTACCTTCTAATTATTCCCTGATCTTTAATTTATATAATAAATATGAAATATTAAATACTCTTAAAAATGTATACACACACACACACACACACACACCATGTCACATCTTTTTTTTTTTGTGGTACCAGGGATTGAACTCAGGACCCTGCACTTGGCAGGCAAATACTATCTCCCTGGTCCTCAACAAATTTTAATCATATTTCATATCCTGTTTCATGAATAGCTTTCTCAGTAGAGTTCAGTAACTGTCTCTTCTCAACCTATTAAAAACACCACTTAGCCGGGCGTGGTGGTGCATGCCTGCAATCCCAGCACTCGGGAGGCTGAGGCAGGAGGATTGTTGTGAGTTCGAGACCAGCCTGAGCTACAAAGTGAGCTTGAGGCCAGCCTGAACTGCATAGTGAGACCCTGTCTCAAAAAGACAAAAAAAAAAAAAAAAAAACACCACTTAATGTCTAAAAGATAAATATCTAAACATTCTATCAAATTATTTAAAATCAAGTATTTATTTATCCTGTAACTTCTTTGCTGAATTCCCTATAACCATAAGAGGATCGTTCTCCCTTATTTTGAGGAGTAGAGAGAAAACAAAGTAGCTATGATAAATTTCAATACAACTTGCTGAATATATTCTGATGTACTGTGTTAAGTAAGAAGCATTCTATTTCAAAAATATAACTAGCACAACAAGGTGAAACTAATGGGAATATCAAAAAATTACAGGAAAAGGTTCCATGTAGTAACAATTCAAAAAAATAAATCTAGAGCCGGGCGTGGTGGCGCAGGCCTGTAATCCCAGCACTCAGGAGGCTGAGGCAGGAGGATTGTTGTGAGTTCGAGACCAGCCTGAGCTACAAAGTGAGCTTAAGGCCAGCCTGAACTGCATAGTGAGACCCTGTCTCAAAAAGAGAAAAAAAATAAATAAATAAATCTATCTTCTAAGGTAGATACTTATTTACAAGTAACTAAATGGGCTAACCCTGCATCTCTTAATTTCTAATTTTAACATTCTCTGCATATATTAATTGTAAAGTACTCTGAATTAGAATGATGCATAAATTTAAGGGGAGGATACTACAAAGTACACAGGGAATTATGAATGATTCTTTGAGACTAAATCACCTAATTATAGATTTATTAAAGTTTAAAAAAACCAGAGTACCAAAGGCCTAGAATAGCTGAATCACTTACTTGCTGTGATACTATAACTCTATCAATTATCAGGAAGTGATCCAAAGTCTATTAGTTCCAGAGTTAGTACTGTACGTCAAAAAACATCAATTTTCATAATTTTGTGTGATCAAAATCCACACAAAAAATCAGTGAGAAAAAAACACAGAAATAATCCTTCTTTGGGAGGTGTCTGTGTGCGTGAATGATCTATCAGCAATTTAAAGCCTTAACAAGTTACATAAATTCATTTCCCTTTCTTCAGTCAATTTATTTGGTGCCTGGGATACTCTAACATCAAAAAATGCTACACCGGTTATTATGAGGTACAACCTAGCTAAATAAGACAAATTAATAAAACTTAATCAGCTACCTCTTTTTCCATAGCGGCCTGATGTTTCTTGATAAGTTTCTCCATTTCTGCAGCAAAATTATTACGTTGTGTTTCAAGATCTTTGTCTAATCTGAGGCGGTGTTCATCCATTTCAGCCTTTAATTTATTTTCCAGAGTCATCAGTTGCTTTTGATGTTGTCGCCTCATTCGCTTGTAGCCAGACATCTGCTCTCTAAGCTCAGAGTCCTGTTCATGTTCTTGCATTTGCCTTGTAACCTAGACATACAATGAACAAATAGACAATAAAGAAAATAATGAGGGGAGGGGAATAAAGCAAAACATTTTTTCTTATAAAAGCATTTTAGATTACTATGTTATTATCAGGTGATTAAATTAACAGATCACAATGTTAGCAGTTTCCAATTAAAATTTCCAGGATGTTTTTCAAAGAAATAGACAAGCTATTAAAATTTATATGGAGTAGACCAAGAACAAGGGTAATAGCATGGGCACAGCAGCATAAGCCTGTAGGGCCAATGACTTGAGAGGCAGAGGTAGGAGCATTACATGAGTCCAGAAATTCATGGCCAGCCTAGACAACATACAAGACTGCGTCTCAAAAAACAAAACTGTAGAAACACGTCCAGTCATGTTAATTGATTTTTCAATTAAAAATTCTTGTCTGCCTTGCCATGGACTCTTTCCTCTGCTATGACCCTCTGCCCATGCTACCATGCCTTGGAGCCAGCCAAGTGAAACCTCTATGAAATGTGAGCTGAAATAAATATTTGCTCCTTTAACTTCGGGAATTGGGTATTCTCTCTCAGCAATGAGAAGTGTATCTAAGATATTCTCTGAATATTTTACTTGAAACAAACAGACTTACTGGGTTTAATAATACAAATCAACTCCATGCTTTTGATTTATTAAGTCAGTAACACTGAAACCGTTAATTAATTAACCCTGTCCTTAATTAATTTGAGAAAATCAAAATATGGGTAAAAGATTTCCTTAAGAACATTTAATACTCTTATGTATCTGGCAACTCAACTCCCCTATCTTTTTCTGAAAGAAAAAAAACAAAACACCAAAAAAAACCCCCTACAATATAGTCTAGTAACATTTTTCACATGATATCCTAATGTAATTTCTTTCTATCCCTAGCATCTTTTTTATCATGTCTTAGTCCCACTTGTCTGATTGAACAATTACCAATACTTACTATAGCATATTTGTAATGGACAAATAATCAATATTTGTTATTTGGGAAATTAGAATAATATTAAGAACTTACCAACATTTCCAACATGGCCCTCTTTCAGGTTATCTACACAAAATATATTTCCTTACTGTCAATTATTTTTTATGTAGAAATACCATCACTGCTTCTCTCTCCCTGTGCCTAACAACCCTAAATGCTCAAACTGTTTCTTTGAAAAATGTCTTATACTCCAATAAAAAGTATCTTGTAGCACTTTATAAGCCCTGAATATATTCTGCCAGGCAAGTGCTTATTCTGCTGAGCTATCTCCCCAGACTCTCCCTGAATATATTCTGAACTATTAGTCATCTGTGTACCAATCTTGAAGATACTACTAATTTAATATTTCTTAGAATGCTCTGGACATCTTTCTCATGCAGATTCCTAAATGTTGAGTAAGTATCTTGCAAAATAAATTCCAAATCCAAAAAGAATCATATAAACTGTTAGGTTCAACATGAAAAACATTTCTCCCTAGGTCCAGGAGAACACATACCAGTGATGCTGTCCTTATAGTTGCAAAATGTTCTCTGTTACGATAATGTGATTTGTGACGAGATACTTGGGGTGGAGACTGTGGATCTGATGCTCTTGTTCTAGAGTCTCCTTCCTCTCTATAATTTTCCTCCTCCTAAGCAAAAAAATAAAAATAAAGACATATAAGGTGCATAAGATAATTTGTTCAATAAATCTCATGTGTGTAATTTAAAAAG
The DNA here is from genome assembly GCA_004027165.1 of Ctenomys sociabilis. Classification (NCBI taxonomy): domain Eukaryota; kingdom Metazoa; phylum Chordata; class Mammalia; order Rodentia; family Ctenomyidae; genus Ctenomys; species Ctenomys sociabilis. The sequence goes on from PVKA01009790.1 coordinate 5,922, forward strand.
AAAAACAACAAGGGGGGAATGTCACTGTTTTATTTTCAACATACTCAGACTTACAAGAAATTATTCCCATTGTGTATGAAATAATATACACACTCAGGATAAGGAAATGTATATGGTTAGATGTATAACCTACATATTACATGCAAAACAGGAAAGTTTTGATAAAAGTTAAAAACAAAGAGACCTGTTACAGCAACCACTGACCAAGAGTAGCCAGGGCTCTGCGCTATTCCATAGACATGGGCCTCAACAAGGGCTACAAGGTAAAGAAAAATGTAAGCAAACCAATGCACAGCCCCTGTTGTGGATGCCTCCAACATACCTACTTCATGCAGAACATGATCCAGGAGGTGAATGGCTTTACCCCCTACAAACAGTAGTGTGCCAAAGACTGGCTCATGGTCTTCAAGAGAGGACAAATGGGATCTCAAGCTCATCAAGAAAAAGGTGGGAATTAAAGAGAGAAAGAGAGACAGACAGAGACAGAGACTATTTGTTTATTTACTTATTTATTGTGGTATCAGGAATTGACTTATGCTTGCCAGGCAGGTGTATATGTTATTGAGCTATCTCCCTGGCTCCGCAATATTTTAAATAATACTAGTAAAAACTACTCAAGAGCTTTTAGGTTTTAGAAGAACTATAGCTTAAAACTATCTTTATAAGGTAATGTTTTGCCATCTGTCCAAAGTAAGAAATCAAAAACTGGCTATAAGAGCTGAAGAATTGGGCTTGGATGTTGCTCAGTGGTACTGAGCTGGCCTAGTATGTGCAAGGACCTAGGTTTGATTCCCAGTACCAAACAAGCAAAGAGAATGTGTTTTTCCTTGTTTATCAGTTTATCAACTAAAGAAGCCAATAAGTAGCAACCAACTGTAGAAATACTCTTTTTGTGACTGACTCCACTGTCTTTGACTAAAAATTAAAAGTAGTTTTGCCCTAAATGAGTTAATAAGATCTTTGCCATTAAAAATACTTAAAATTCCAAGAAAACCTACTTCTTTGAAATTATTCAGATAAAATCAAAATTTCTTCCCAGAAATTACAATACTCACCGGTTTTAAATGGATGACAGAACTGTTGGACATCACTGTATGGTCTCCTTCCATCATGTCTAGCTCACTCTTGTCATCTGAGGCATCTGGAAGACTGTTAACACTACTGCTTTGGCTGCTGGCACTGATAGACATACTGGGAATAGACTGATTGCTTCCAACACTATTCACTGTTCCTGTTCTGCCGACACCATGATCTTGCTCCTAAGGAAAATGAGAGTTGGATTAAAATATATATCTCTCTTCTAAAATTCTGATTAAAGCATCTAGTATACATACCACTTATTATATAATACAAGAAAGAAAAAGATCTATTGGGAGAAACATCCTTTATGTGATTAAACCTGCCAGTTTATCAAGTGTTTATTGATAGAAACACAAACACAAATGACAAACAGGTAAATAAGTTTTTTTAAAAATTTCAACTGCTGAGAAAAAAAATGCCACTAATCAGTTTTGGGTGATTTGTTACCCTCCATCCCTAAACTGAACTTAGGGTCTAATGCATACTTGTACCACTGAGTCACAACCCCCATTTATATGGCAGCAATTTGTACAATGTATAGCATTTTTTCTAAATTCCTTGACATTTTTTGAAATTTGTCTATAGCAAATCTCATGGAGATGGGCAGTTTGCTCATTTCTCAGTGACTCTTTTGGCTAATATAAACTCATTTAAAAATCCTTTAAATAAGGTCCAGCCTGATAGCTCAGAAGACTAAAAGACCTGCTTAGGCAGAGTGCAGCGGCTGGGGTTTGATCCCTGAGACAGCAAATGAGACTGGGCATGGTGGTGTGTGCCTGTAATCCCAGTGCTTTGGGAGGCTGAAAATAGAAGAATCAGTATAAGTCGGATCCATGTAGTGAGACCCCATAAAGCCTGTCCTAAATACCAGGGGGGGGGAAATATCCGTTAAGTGCTTCTTTTGGTTCTTACTCATTATTGAAGCCTTTTACAAAGTAGATTCTTCTTTTCTGAAAATATAGTCTTTAGATTTTATATCACCAATTTTTTTTTTTTTTTTTTTTTGCCTTTTTGAGACAGGATCTCTATGCAGTTCAGGCTGGTCTTGAGCTCAATTTGTAGCCCAGGCTGGTCTCGAACTTACAAAGATCCTCCTGTCTCAGACTCCCAAGTGCTGGGATCACAGGCATACGCCACCATGCCCAGCCATTTTATTGTTTTTGACACAGTGTTTTACTATGTAGGCTGGCCTTGAACCCACAATGATCCTCCTGCCTCAATCTCCCCAGTGCTAGTATTATAAGCATGCACCACCACAGCTGGCTATCTTATTGGTAATTCTTATGTAGTCTCTTATAAATTAAGAATTATAAATTACATATACATTCAATCATAATCACAAGGATGTTTCCTCAAGTAATCTAGCAGTGGAACTAGAGCAACATCTTACCATACCAGACTTCTTCTATAAGATATACTAAAATTTAATAAATACAAACACATATATAATGAAACTTTTCTTAGGTCCCTAATCTAATTTATATGAGATTTTATTAACTGCATAACTTGGGCCAAGGAGATGGCTCAGTGGAATAAGTGCTTCTTTGGCAAGCGCAAGGGCCTGAGTTCAATCCCTGGTTCTGCATAACTTTACTAAAATATTTCATATATCCAAAACAGTAAAAGACAATTTTCTATCATAAGAACTAAAAGAATAAAATAAAGCAAAATAAAAATAGTAATGTCCTGTATTTTATAGTTTATCAATTATTTAGTGATGTAAAAAAGAAAAAAAAACTAAGAAAAGGGCCCAGGGAGATAGCTCAGTAGAATAAGAGCTTGCCTGGCAAGCACAAGGGCAGGAGTTCGAGTTCAATCCTCGGTTCCACCAAAAAAACAAAAAAGAAAAGAAAAACCTAAGAAAAGTAACTATGTTGCTTATGGTATCAGAATACAAAATGATCTGTCTTAACTGGAGAGCAACAGAAAAAAAATCAAATATGGGACTCCAGAAAGAGGCAAAAACAAAGTATTTAAAGGAGAAAAAGGGAATAATGCACATGTAGTACACTTTATATGCATACTTCCATGTGAGGAAGCTCTGTAATATTTCTATTTCAAATCTGTACTACCGTTCTCCCTAAAAGGCAATATAGAACTTCAGTTATGAACTGAATCCAAATGCTTCTACCTATGTAATATGTTAACTACTTGGAACTTTGCTTCCCTCATATCTATAAGCTAATTGTTTATCAAGAGGATCTCACTCTAGTATATGGCCTCTTTTTTTTTTTTTTTTTTTTTGCAGAACTGGGAATTGAACTCAGGCCCTTGCACTTGCCAGGGAAGCACTTATTCCACTGAGCAATCTCCTCGTCCCTAGGATCTCACTCTATATTCAGGCCTGCTTCAGCCTCCTAAGTGCTGGGATTACAGGCATGTACCACTATGCCTGGCCTTAAATGAATAACTTTAGAACCTCGTGGAAGGAATATGAATCACACTTCCTCTAGTAGAATGCTTAGTAACTTTCCAATGACTTGTGAGTGAGTATATTCAACTTTCAGAGTCTATAACTTCCAAGTGGTTTCAAAAAAGCATATTCAGTCAAAAATGGTTCCATGATCAAGAAACATGAGATGAACTACATAGCCTTTACCATGCTAATGAGTACTACATAAAGTGGTTGTGTTTAGAGCAAGCAACCAAGTATGATTAAATAATTTTTCTTACTGAAATAAAACCAAAGTTAAGAAAACAAAACCTGGAAATTATTGATATAAAAAGTAAATTTTTGGCAGGGAACCGTGCATAAGGAAATAAATCTAACTGAAGATTTGAATCACTTAAGCAAATTACCTCTTCTTCTTCCTGTGCTTCTACTGTTGGTCCATTATGTGCCTCCTGGAAGAGGAGTTTCTTCATTTTTCGATACTGCAGATTGTCCAGCTCTCTTACGGCATCCTTTGTCCTTTGAATAAGATCTATCAACACTGTTTCAGGGCGCTCCCGAAGAACAAACATGTGCTGCAAAGGAAGACGTTAACATTGAAACTTCAAGTAAGGTTGAAACTTTTTGTTCAATTAGTATAAATGCAGTCTTTCTCAGATTCTAGAGTTATTATCCTATAATATATAACACAAATAATCTGTAACAGTCTTAATCTATTACACTTATCATTTCTGATACTTAACAAGGTTATCATTTATAATCATCTACTTGGGAACATAGATAGCTCAGTGGAATAAGTGCTTGCCTTGCAAGCATAAAATCCTGAGTTCAATCTCTGGTACCACCAAAAAAAAGTGTACTTATTATATTTATAATCATCTACACTGCGCCTAGAAATCATCTTTGCATGTGTTTTTTTTTTTTTGTGGGGGTTTTTGAACTATCTCACTGGCTGCATGTTTTATGAAACCTTGAATTTAATTTTTTTGTCAACCAACTGAAAATACAGAGTTGAAATTATCCAAGGGCTGAAGCAGTAAATCTAATTAGAGTCTGTTGATAAAGGTTTATATATTCTAAGAATTGAAGATTTCTGAGCTATATTTGATTTCAACAGGACTATTTATTGACAGTGAATAAAATAATCTAAATTTAGATACTGTGGGCTTCTTTGTATGCTGTCTAACCAAGACTGCATAAAACACTGATAATGATTAATAGCCACTATGTTATTAGTGATTTTTATCATTAACATTTAATGAAACTTTATTAAATATAGGAAAGTAGGAAGAACAATTCCATTAAGATTATTATTGTTACTCTTCGTTTCCTTGCTGTACTAGAGATTAAATCCAGAGCCTTACTAAGCAGGTACTCCATCACTGAGCAACATATCCAGCTTGATCTTGCTTAGTTTTTATTTATTTATTTATTTTTTATTTTTGGTTTATTGAGGTACAAATATCAATGAAACAGTTTTAAGATACCTTGACAAGATGGATTTGGTAAGTACATTACAAACTGTTTTCATAATGTTTTGGTATCATAGAAGGTGGATACATGATATTATACTTACAGACATTATTATACCGTATGTCTCTTAACAGTAATTGCTTAGTTTTTAATCAACATAATCCCTAGACATATTAAGGTTTTATTGCTACTAAGCCTACTTACGAAGGGTTTCATTTCTGAGACTGTGGATTGTTCTTCTATATATTTTGGCTTCAAGTAATGTTATCTATTGTATAGGTAGATATATGGTATGATATACAGATATAACTTTAAAAATTTCTTTGCAGCCCTTTATTCCCCCCAGTATCAGGAATTAAACCCAGGGCTTCATGCTTGCTAGGCAGGCACTGCGCCTCTGGGCTACATCCCTAGCCCTCTTTGCAGCTTTAATTTTTCTGATACTAATCAATGAAAATAAACAACTCTGAAGTTTTTTTTTTTTGTTGTTGTTTTTTTTTTTGCGGAACCGAGAATTGAACTCAGCCCTTGTGCTTGCCAGGGAAGCACTTATTCCACTGAGCCATCTCCCCAGCCCACAACTCTGAAATTATAAAATATTGGCATTTAAAAGTCTAAATTTTGTAAAAACTGAGAGTGCTTAGGGCTACAAAGTGATAGAATCAAATACTTGCTACTGCCTAATTTAGATTGTTTAGTAACTACATGAAATTCATTAGAGGTATTAGGATATTCAACTCTCAAATGAGGCAATTTTCTGAGAACAGATAAGCACACAGTAATCATATTTAAATTAAGCAACCGAGTCTGTTGAAAACAAAATGCAATTTACAGTTTTTACATTATTTTCATTGTTGAGAACAAAGACTTCCATAAAAGGAAATTTTTTTTCTCTATTTTTTTGGAGGTAGACTCTTGCTTTGTTGCACAGCCTCGCATGCAGCTGGGACTACAAGGCTCTTGCTACTATGCCCAACTGGAACAGATTATATCCATTTTTTTAAGAGTTTCTCTTATATTTATATATCTTTCTACAACATATTTTTATAATCATATATATTTCTTTCATATTAATTGACTGGGCAAATAAATATACAAGGTATGGTAGATAAAAAAAATTTGGGCCAAGCTGCCTGTGCTAGCACACACCTGTGCTCTATGCATTCTGGGAGGCTGAGGCAGAAAGACTGTAAATTCAAGACCAGGTTGAACAATTTAGTGAGAGTGTCTCAAAATTTTAAAAAAGTAAAGTAAGCTGGGCAAGGTGGCACATGCCTGTGAGTCCAATACTCAGTAGGCTAAGGCAAGAGGAACATTGCAAGTTCAAGGCCAGCGTGGGCTATATAACAAGCTCAAGGCCAGCCTGAACTGCATAGCGAGACTGTCTCAAAAGACAAAACCAAAGTAAAATAAAAAGGATTTGGAATGTAACTCAATGTCCTGGAATCAATCCCCAGTGAGACACACACACACACACACACACACACACACACACACACACACACACACACAGTTAATGTATGTCTAGCCCATTTTGAAATAAGTCTATAGGAATTAAAATTTATAGGAGCTGGGAACATAGCTCAGTGACAGAGCATTTAATTAGTATGCATAAGGCCCTCTGTTTGATCCCTAGTATCATACATATACATGCATGTATGTGCATGCTTGTGCACACACACACATGCACGCAGTTTTAATTGTAACTTAAAATATATTCTTGCAGATGTCAGTATCTAGGGCACTCCAGTAGGGCAATCAGTTACCACATAGTACTTACATAAATATCTAGCTAACTGGTACTAGTTTGAATATTTAACTGTAGATTTTATTTAAACATGTGAAAAACAGGTAATCTAATTTATTTAAAAACAACAAAAAACTCAGTATCTATGTAAAGTTTGTAAGGTTGAACACATGAGTCAGTAACAGAACGCTTGCTTGTATCACGGGGGGGCAGGAAATAAGGTAAAATTTCTAGAGAACACAGTATAAGAAATGAGTAGTTTAGTGTGCTGGGGTGTGGCTTGGTATAGAGTATTTGCCTAGTATGCATGAGGCCCTACGTTTGATTTTTAGCACTGGAAAACTTATTTTACTAAAAATTATTACAATATACATACAGAGCCAGGGAGATGGCTCAGTAGAATAAGCGCTTAACTGGCAAGCATAATGTCCTGAGTTCAAATCCTGGTACCTCAAAAAAACAAAAAACAAAACAAAAAAAATATACATATAATTCTCATTCAAAAATCAAAGAATAATAAAATACATTATATAAAATCACTTAGGAGTGTAAAAACAGACTTAAGAGTATTACAAAACTGACCTTTAAAAGTTCCTCTGATGTTGGACGATCCTGAGGGATTTTCTGGAGGCAAGAATCTACAAAGTTTCGAAAATAATCAGACCTATTGTAAAGGAAAGTATGGAGTGAACATATTGCTATTTCCTGTAAACACACACACACACACACATACACGCATACACCCACACAAATCAAGGCATGTGCTTATTACTGGTGGGGGATGAACTGGGAAAGTAATAGTACAAGGGGCCAAGGAGATGGTCAGTGGAATAAGTGTTTCCCTGGCAAGTGCATTGACCCGAGTTTCAATCCCCAATTCAGCAAAAATAAATAAATAAATTAATTGATTAATTACAGATTAGTACAAAAGGGTAAAGATTATATACTTCCATACAAATCTATGCATCAATGGGTTCACACTGTCTTGGTATTTTGCCATAACTGCAAATACTGCTTCTCTCTAGAAGATGCAGGGCTCAAGATACCATTATAAAAAAAACAGACTGATCCCTAACTCAGTGGTAGCCTAGGTCTCAGATTTCCTAGACTCTAGAACTGTGAGAAATAAATGTCTGTTTTTATATATTATCCAGTATCAAATAGTTTATTATATATATATAGCTTTACAAAACAGACCAAAATGTATCATAGTAATTTATTTTTTATTTATTTTTGGTGGTACCAGGGATCAAATTCAGGACCTCACTTATTCCACTGAGTTACCTCCTTTGCCCCCAAAACCTATTATAGTACTAAACTCAACCAAAAGATTCCTTTGTGTATCTCTACATAATTAGCAGACTTATAAATGTGCTCTAATTATATAATCTTTAAAATGATAAACTATTCTTATTTTCTATATCTATTTGTGAATTTTAAAACATTTATGAATATACCATATACTGCCTTTTTTCAAATTCTAGGGATGCCTAAATTAATTTTGTGTGATAATTTTTTTTTAAGAGCAGTATATATTTATTGGGGGAAAGAAAATTTCACCAGAGAAAGGGACAGAAGGGGACTCAGATGGATGGTCCTGTGTAATTTTTTTTATCAATGATCAAAAACGCTAGTTTTCTAAAATTGTCAATCTTTTCTCAATAAACTAAAAAAAAAAAAAAAAAAAACACACAAAAAAATTTACTACTCTTTAGGAGCTACGGAGATGGCTCAATGGAATAAAGTGTTTCCCTGGCAAGCACAAGGGCATGAGTTCAATCCCTGGTTCCACAAAAAAAAAAAAAAAAGCGAACATAAACTTCTCATATGAATGAACTTAATTTTTGCATGGTGGTACATGTCTATAATCTCAATACTCTGGGATACTAAGACAAAAGAATCATAAGTTTTAGTCCAGTTTGGACAACATAGTGATTAAGAACATGCTATGTAGGGCCGGCCAAATAGCTCAGCAGATTAAAGCACCTGCAAGCAGGCGCAGGGCCAGGTTCAATCACAGCAACTGAGACTGGGTGTGGTGGCACGTGCCTGTAATCCCAGCTCTTGGAAGGCTCGTAAAAAATCAGTATGAATCTGATCTCATAGTGAGACCCTGAATACCCTGTAGATCTTTCTCTAAAATATCAAAAAAAAAAAAAAAAAAAAAAAAAAAAAATCTCAAAATTTAAAAAGAAAATTTTTTCTTAAAGGGCTGAAGATGTAGCTCAGTCTAAAGGCTCAATCCTTAGTAAACCCATACACACACCACCACCACTACCAACACACCACCACCATGACCACAAAATAATATAAAGATTAGTAAAACAATATAAATAGTATCATCACTGCAATAATTTCGAAGTTTTAAAAAATTATCTGGAAAATTTAAAGGTCCAATCCTTTTACCTGGGATTTACATAAAGAATAGACCCACCTTCAGTCAAATATCACTACAGTTATACAACATGTTTAAATATATGATTAGACTATACATGTTCCTAAAGTTCAAAAGATACACATTTTTGTAGTAGTCAATACTTTACACATCTGCATTAATATTATCTTTTTCTTCTAAATAGTGTACTATATAAAGTATCAACATTACAAAGAATAATTACAATTTAAGAAGGTAATATAAATTTGTTTTATGAGACAGGGTCTAATTATGTAATTCAGGTTGGTCTTGGATTCACTATACAACCTAGGATGGTCTCCAATGATCCTCCTGCCTTAGCCTCCTGAACAATGGGATTAAGGTGCATACTTGGCTATAAACCAAGCTTACTTTGTAACCCAGTCTGGTCTTGAACTCATAATGATCCTCTTGCCTTGCTTGGCCTTCTCAGTGCTGGGATTACAAGCATACACCACCATGCCTGGCTATAAATCTAACCCGAAACAACAGATTATGAAAAAAGAGTTTATATATATAATAAATATCATACAATGTCATAGCAATACTCACCATTCATTAGATTGTAGTGTAGGGGATTCATTTTGGGCTATGTGATATAAGGCACTCATTGCATTCATATTAAATAAAGGAGGCTTCCTTTCCGCTATAAAAAAAGAAAATTCCTATTAAAACATATGCATGTTATACGAGTACTCAAATACTGTCAAAGCTTACAAACATGAAATTGTTTCTATTTTCCTATTATCTCTTAATTTCACTAAGTTTTAGCCGGGTGTGGTGGCACAGACCTGTAATCCCAGCACTCGGGAGGCTGAGGCAGGAGGATTGTTGTGAGTTCCAGACCAGCCTGAGCTACAAAGTCAGCTTAAGGCCAGCCAGAACCCTGTCTGAAAAAGACAAAAAAAAAAAAAAAAAATTTTCTCTGAGTTTTGTAATTATAATCACTTCTCATTACTGATACTGGAAATTTGTGTTTTCTTTGGCAAAAGGTTTACCAATTTTACTGATCATCTTTAGATTTTCTTTCACTCGATTTTGTTTTACTCTTTATAATTATCCTCTTTCTTCTGGTCATTTTGGATTTAATTTACTCCCCTTTTTAATCTTTTCTCTTTGGGTTTCTTTTTTTTTTCCCAGATAGGGTTTCTCCATGTAGTCCAGAGTAGCCTTTGTCACTGCCTCATTCATCTTCCTACCTTAGCCTCCCGGTGCTGAAATTACAGGCACGTGCCATCCTGTCTAGCTGTCTTCTTTAAGTGGATATATCTTATGAGGTGGCACCTGATTTTGAGTAGTCACACTGTGCTCACTTTGCTTACTTCATTAAGATTGCATTTGCCAGGCTTCTCCATGATAAAGTTTCTCTTTTCTTCTTTTGAACTTAATAGGCATTTTGTGAGAAGGTATTTTGAACCTATAAAAATATCCCTTTTTGTATAAAACTTTTAAGTAATTATTGGGTTAATATTTCTATTTTATTTGATAAGTTCTAATCTATCATTTACTATAATATTGAAATTGTCTCACATTTGAGCAGAGGAACCTTTTTGAAGTTGGCTTTTGTGTCTTTTGGACATAGTTTTATCATTCATTGTTTTCCTTATATTCTGGGCCACAAAAGTGTTCCAGAATCAACTTGCATTTTCCTATCCCAAAAACTTGATCAACTAATTTCTACCATAGTACTAGGTGTGCTCACCGTTACTGGGATATCAGTACTCTCTGGGCCTTCCACTGGAAAACATGTGCATGTATATAATATATAATTTGTCTACACAGGTGCACATAATCCATCAATATTTATTTCTGTATTTATTGAAAACAAGTTCACTATATTTTGAATATCAATCCAAAACGTAGTGATTACTCTAGCTTTCTCTGTATTATAAAGTTCTTCTCTGACAATGAGCAAACTTTGTTATCCTTAATATATTTAATAGAACTCTTCTCCACCAAGTTTCCATTACTACTACCTTCTCTTGCGAGCAGATGTCCTCCTTTTCAAATTCTGAATTCCAATTCCATTGCACTACATAGGGTGCATGTGAATGCCTTCTTCACCTACTCAGTTTCTGACACTCCACTCAAACCAGGTCTATAGTCAACACATACACATCTTGTTTTTTTGGGGTTTTTTTGGTAGAACCAGGGATTGAACTCAGGCCCTTGTGCTTACCAGGGAAGTGGTTATGCCAGTCAGCCATCTCCCTAGCCCGCATACACATCTTATAAGTGAAATTTTTCATTTTATTAGACATTAACACTGTGTTAGGATGCCCCTACATGGTCTGCTTCTTTAGACTTTGGTTTTATATAACTGGATGCATCCTCTGGGTGGCCAATTCCTCGCCCTCTGATAATTCATGGTGAACTACTTCCATGTATTACCCTACTAGGCCTCAAAGTCTCCACATCTGACAGCCACCTGCATAGATACACTCACTGGTTTCAGACTCCACACACCAGCTAAAAGAACTCTTTACTATATTAATTTGATTCTGTTAGCTATTCTGAGTTAACGTGGCTCATCATCTGTCATGGATACTGTGATGGTTAACCTTGATTGTTAACTTGATTAAATCGAGATATACCTAGTAGTAAAGTATACTTCTGTGTCTGTGAAGGTATATCTAGAAGGACTGGCACTGTGAGACAGCAAACTGGGAAGTAAATTGCCTTGAATGTGGACAGCACTGTCTTATAGGCTGGGACCCAGGTAGAACTAAAATAAAAGCAGAAGACCTAACGGTACATGCTTGCTGTCATGTTTTTTGTCCTTCCTAATCTCCATGAGGTAAAAAGCTTAGCTCTCCGCATTTCTACTGCAATATATTATTTTCTCATCATAGACCTAAAAACAATGGCCCAGACACCTATATACTGAAATCTCTCTAACTGTAAGTGAAAAATAAATGATTCCAGGCTGGGAAGACAGCTCAGTAATCTAGTGCCTGGCTAGGCAAGTGCAGGGACCTAGGTTTGATCCCTGGTACCACATGCCACCCCTGTACACCAAGCCAGCCACAATGGGCATGGGGGTACACACTTGTAATCCCAGAGCTGGGGAGACTGAAACAGGAGGATCACTACAAGTCTGAGTTGTGCAGTGAGACCCTGTACCAAATACATAAAAAAAAAAAAAAAAAAAAAAAAAAAAAAAAAAAAAAAAAAAAAAAAAAAAAAAAAAAAAAAAAAAAAAAAAAAAAAAAAAAAGCCTTTCCTCCTTTAGGTTATTATCATAGTTGTTTTATCCCAATGATAGAAAGCTGAATAATGCTGATACCTACCTACTCTGTCCTATCTAGTAGTTTTAAAATTGAAATGTGTGGGGAAGAGGAAAGGATTACTGAAGAAATTCTGAATGAACAAATGAAAGAAATTATCTGTTTCTAAGATATTATGATCTTTAAAATGTGGTAGATTCAACTGAAATTTTCTATCTCAAAATCTTTAAGCTACTAAGAAATTTTTTTTCTTTTGTGGAACCAGAGATTGAACTCAGGGCTATCTCCCCGGCCCCACAAGTTTCTTTCTTTTTTTTTTTTTGTCTTTTTGAGACAGGGTCTCACTATGCACTTCAGGCTGGCCTTAAGCTCACTTTGTAGCTCAGGCTGGTCTCGAACTCACAACAATCCTCCTGCCTCAGCCTCCCGAGTGCTGGGATTACAGGCATGCACCACCATGCCCGCACAAGTTTCATTTAAATTAAATTTATTTCACAAAAAGTAATAGAAGGGCCAGCCAGATAGCTCAGCAGACTACAGGGATTCCATCCCGCGTGCGGTACTGGCCCACCCCCAGAGTGCACTGAGACGGTGACTGACACTGGGCATGGTGACATGTGCCTGTAACCCCAGCATTTGGGAGGCTAAAAGCAGGTGCTGAGTCTGATCTGTGTAGTAAGATCCTGTAGACCCTGTATTAATGTACTAAAAAAATAAAGTTACAGAGATCTTATTCTTTATTACTTTGTAAACATTATTTGTGAAATGTTTCTGTCCCTTAAAGGGATTGTTTCTACAAAATACCACTCAAACTAAAGAGGAAATGATATGAAAATAAAAAAAAAAATAAGGTCCAAAAAGTTAATCTCACAAAACAATATACAGTAAGAACATTACAGAGAAAATAGTTCATATTATACATACTTATACAGAAAATAATTATAAAAAGGTAAATGGGTTCAAATTTCACTACTTTCCCATAAATTCTCAATGGGAAACATGAGTTTATATTTGCTTAGGGCAAGTAGACAATAAACTATAACAGTTCACTTACCCACCTTATTTACTAAGCTAAATGATCCAATGATCCACTGTTTTTAGTATATTTCCCCTTAAGAGCAAAAAAACAAAATGTAAACATATAATCAAACTGCTAAGAGAGTTGAGTCCGATGTCTTTTTCCAACTATAAGCACTACTTCATAGACTTTTTTTTAAATGTATCTGATATAGGGTCTGCAGAGTCTACAGGGTCTCACTACATAGATCAGACTGATTCTCCTGTTTTCAGCCTCCCAAGAGCTGGGATTACGGGTGCATGTCTTGGCACCCGTCTTAATTGCAGTCTCAGTATGCCCCGTGGGCAGAGCCAGTACAGTACACCAAGGATCAAACCCCACCCACTGCACTGTGCCTAAGCAAGTGCTTTAGTCTGCTGAGCTATCTGGCTGACCCTGACTTCATGGATTTTTATACCTATCACCATGGTCCCCTTATATAAAAGTCCGCCTTGCTATCTTAAAAGAAGAAAATCAAGGCTGGCCAAATAGTTCAGTGGACTAAAGTGCCTGCAAGCAGGGGCTGGGGAGGTGGGGGGGTCGAGCCCCAGGCCTGTCATACAGGCCCCAGCCTCAGGGCACGCTGAGATAGCAACTGAGAGTACACGTGGTGGTGTGTGCCTGCAATCCTAACTCTTGGGAGGCTGTAAACAAGAGAATCACTATGAGCCCAATCTAGTAGTGAGACCCTAAACACCCTGAAGACCGTTCCCTAAAATACAAAAAAAAAAAAAAAAAGGAACACGAAGAAAATCAAACTGTTACAATGTAATATGCAGCCTGACATCTAATTTTCATACTTCAGTTAAAGTGACAACTACCATAGGCAGAGGTAATTCATAAATGCTTTAGTCCTTTTACAGATGATAAAACTCATAATGATAGAAAACTGCAGGGGAAATTTATCTTAGACCTAATTTAAAGTCAAGTAGAATACAATGAACAGTCCTTACCAAGTTCAATACACGTTATTCCGAGAGACCATACATCAACTTTGCCGTCATACTGTCCTTCATCCATGGCTAAAATTACTTCTGGGGCCATCCTAAAACATAAAATGTTCATTTCAATTAAAGTCTTTAAAAAGTGCGCTACACTTTGAGAATGTAAGGACCAGCTACATGGAGGACAAAGGCTTGAATTTTAATCAACATATGTGGATGTAAAAATTTTATCATCAGAAATAATTACATTAGAAATTGTGAGGTAAAGCCGGGCGTGGTGGCGCATGCCTGTAATCCCAGCACTAGGGAGGCTGAGGCAGAAGGATTGTTGTGAGTTCGAGACCAGCCTGAGCTACAAAGTGAGCTTAAGGCCAGCCTGAACTGCACAGTGAGACCCTGTCTCAAAAAGACAAAAAAAGAAATTGTGAGGTAGGGGCCAGTGAGATAGCTCAGTAGAACAAGCATTTGCCTGGCAAGTGCAAAGGCCTGCATTCAATCCCCAGTTCCACCAAAAAAAAAAAAAAAAAAAAAGAAAGAAAGAAAAAGAAATTGAGGTAAATATTTAGCAATGCATATGAAGTGTTAAAAGTCATTTTCAGTATTGTCATGATCATGTAACAGCACTCAAATAGAAGGAAGAATTCTAGGAAAAGGTTTTATTCTGCATCTGTTCAAATCTTGCAGATTTCAATGTTTCATACCCTTTAGGGCAATGGCTCACAAACAGGTGTCAGGATTTTCTTACAAAAGTCTTAATGTTTAGGGCTGGGGGGATGGCTCAGTGGAGTAAGTGCTTCCCTAGCAAGTGCAAGGGCTTGAGTTCAATCCCTGGTTCCACCAAAAAAAAAAATCTTAATTTTTGTTTGAAAGACTTAATTTTACCACTGCCAACAAATATTGTCAGTTATTCTTTTTTTTAAATTTATTTATTTATTACAGTGTCTCGCTACACATCACGGATTCTTTTTTTGTGTGTGGGGGGGGTCAGCTCAGCCCACCCTGGGGAGGGGCTGGCGTGGCATGTGGTGCTAGGGATCGAACCGCGGTCCCTGAGAAGCGCTTTAGACCACTGATCTATCTTGCCAGCCCTTGTCAGTTATTCTTGAACTGACAACCTCACAAGTTACCTGAGAAATTCTGCTATTATAACTAAGACCAAACAATCACAGTTTATATGTGTCTCTCAGAGAAAAAAATATTAAATAGTAAGAGCAGCCAAGTGGCTAAGCAAATAATTACATAATTATCAATTCTATGGGATTAATAAACTCCAATTCATGTCTACAATTAGAATGTAACATTCTCTATGGTACTTTACACTTCATCTGTATTTTGTATGAAGTATAAACACCTTTGTAAGAGTTATAACTGCTTCAATAAACTTAGTGTGTATAAAAATGTATGTATTCAATTTTTGTGTTCTAAATACATTATATAAAAATAATAAGCATGCTAATCAAGAAAATTTTTAATTGTCCATAATTTGATGTTTTACAAGTTCCTTCCTCCTATTCTACTTGTATGCTTTCTTTCCTCCTGTGGGACTGGGTCTTGCTATATATATTTTAGCCTAGCCTTGAACTCACTATGTAGCCTGTGTTGGCTTTGAACTCGCAACAATCTTCCTGCCTCAGACTTCTGAACTGCTGGGATTACAGGCATGTACCACTAAGCCTGGCTTCACAAGGTTTCGAATTGAGTTTAGGAAGTTACTAATTTAAAAGCCGGGCCTGGTGGCACATGTCTGTAATCCCAGCACTCGGGAGGCTGAGGCAGGAGGATTGTTGTGAGTTTGAGACCAGCCTGAGCTACACAGTAAGCTTAAGGCCAGCCTGAACAACATAGTGAGACCCTGTCACAAAAAGACAAAAAAAAAAAGAAGTTACTAATTTAAGTAAAAGAGAAGTAACTTGTGTTTTTCAATGAAGGACTTTAGGATACTTTTACTATCTAATGTACATCACAAATTTCCAAAGAGGGAAATCACTAAGTTTTACTGGATCAAATAATTCATTTTATTTTATTTATTTATTTTTTTAAGTACGTATGCTTTTTATTTCCAGGGAAGTAAGAAAACACATGTGTAAAAGTCTGTATTCTTCAAATTACAAAGAACCAATTTGTAGTTTTAATTTCTTGCTTTGAAAAATCATTATTATTGCCTATGCCTGGGAAAAACTATTATAAGCTTATAATTATGTGCATCAAAGCACCGTAGGCAATATTAGAACTAATTCCCATCAGTTAATGAAATGGTTCAAAGGTGATTTCACAATATTAGATACCTAGAACAAGGAAATAAAAATAATTCATTTTAAAGAGAGAAATGAAAAATATAGATAGATATATATAAACTAGGGCTTACAAGAGAAATTTTGGGTCATTTACAATAGAGCTTCAATTTGTCAATTAATTTATCTTCTAGAGTTTATTAAAAAAAATTTATTCCCTTGCACTTTTAGGGCTTATCTCTATTTTATAAATGTAATAGCTGTGAAAGATATATATGCTTTAAACATATTTAAAACTGAGGAGCTGCAGAATTAATTCTCTATTTTTTAAAAACAGTACTATGGCCAGAGAGATAGCCTGCTAGAACAAGCGCTTGCCTGGCAAGCACAGGGTCCTCAGTTCAATTCCTGGTACCACAAAAAAAAAAAAAAAGAAAAACAGTACCATATATACTAGTTAGCATAGGTAATTTTCAGGTCATATAAATCAGACAAATTACAATGACTTCAAGTGAGGAAAAGTCTGACTTCATTTCTTAACACAATTAAACATACTCATGTGTAAACAAAACAATCATCTCTGGTCAGAATCCTATACTATGGGAAATAAAGAAAAGGGAAAAGGGAGTTTTTAGGAGCAGAAGAAAAAGATGCGTGAAAGGAAAGCAAGGAAGGGTGGGGAGATAGCTCAGTAGAATAAGCACCTGCCTGGCAAGTGCAAGGTCCTAAATTCAATTCCCCATTCCACAAAAAAAAAAATGGAAGAGAAGGAAGGAAGATACTAGAAAGGCACAAGACCATGTCATCTATTTGTACCCTGAACTTTCAATATTTCTCATAGATACTAGCTAAGCATTCTCAAAATGTATCACTGGTATACTTCTGAGGCTTTCATATCCCAGAGCAAATACATCATTGTAATAATCAGGACAGCTAAGAAAGCTGTCTATTAAACGGGACATCTGAAATGCAGACAGAAAGAAGATGTAATAGCTTTAGGCATCACTTTTAGTATACATAAAAGCAGATTCATACGACAGTCAGATATGAAAAATAATCCCCTTCAAATTTTAGTTGACAGGTACATATTGAATTATTTACAGATGAAATCAGATGATGCCTAAGACTTCAAAATCGTGGAAAGAAATGAGAGATTATCAGGGACTCATGGACCTGGGGAGATAGCTTAATAGAACAAGTGCTTGCTTGGCAAGAGCAGGGTGCTGAGTCCAATCCCTGTTACTGCAAAAAAAAAAAAAAAAAAAAAAAAAAAACATCGGGGACTCATAAGGGAGGACTGACTATGTGATAATGTTACTGGCCTGGGTAAGTGGCTTTTATGAAATCATCAGACTTAAATCAACTTTTATGTATATTTGCAGTTTTTTCATTCCCATAATATATCGTGTAAAAAAAAGCAACAAAATGAAATAGAAATAACAAAATTTTTAAAAAAGATTAAAAGAGGCCAGCCAAATAGCTCAGCCAACTGTTAGGCAGGCATAGGGACCAGGGCTCAATTCCCTGCCTGATGTGCTGGCCTGGGCACTGAGATGGCAACTGAGACTGGGCATGGTGGCACACGCCTGTAATTCCATCACTTGGGAGGTTGAAAACAAAAAGAATCACTATGAGTCTGATCTGTGTAGTGAGACCCTGTAGACCCTATACTAAATACAAAAGAAAAAAAAGATGAAAAGATAAAAAGGAGATGCAGGGGCCAGGGAGCTCAGCAAACTAAAGCTTCTGCTTAGTCAAGCTTAGGCAAGTGCAGCTGTTTGATCCCTGGTACCACATGCTGTGCCACCCCAGGGTGGGCTGAGCTAGCCACAGTCTGGGCGGGATGGGGCATGCCTGTAATAATTCCCACTCTGGGGAGAATGAGAACAGGAGGGTCACTATGAGTCTGAGCTGCACAGTGAGACCCTATAATAACCAAATAGACTTTTTTTTTTTTTTGGCAGAACCAGGGATTGAACTCAGACCCTTGTGCTTGCCAGGGAAGCTCTTATTCTACTGAGCTATCTCCCCGGCCCAACCAAATAGATTTTAAGAAAAAAGAGAGATATACAAAGACAAGTACTGCGTACTGCATATCTATATTTAAAATTATTTAAAGTAAAAATATCAGGGCCAGGGAGATGGCTCAATAGAATAAGCGCTTTCCTGGCAAGCACAAGGGTCTGAGTTCAATTCCCAGTTCCACAAAAAATAAATACATAAATAAAATAAAAATAAAAATACCCAGCCAGAAAGGATGCATTTTCAGAAAAAAAGAAAGTCATTTGAAAAAAGCATAACACATTGTGTTTTTCAATTATGAGAATAAGATAGGATTATTCTTACCAATATGGTGTTCCCACAAAAGAATTGGCAGGGGATGCCATGGAAGCAGATCCAAAGTCAGCAAGTTTCACCTGGCCTGGTTCTGTCAGAAGGATATTTCCTGCTTTGATATCTCTGGGTTTAAGGAACACAGAAAATTATTTATTTTTGTTTCACTCGATTGTGTTTAAAATTATAAAAACCAAATAATATATATGGAGAAATATAACAAAAAAAAGGATGCAAATAAGTAGGAAGTAACAATTTTTTAAAAGAGAAGACAAATAGTTTTAAAAGAAAAATCAGGTAACTACAGCAGATAGTCTATATTTGAATTTGTGCTTATTAGAACAACAATGACTTTCATAATAGAATTTATGTAATTGGTTCACAATCCCTTTATAAATGATGTGTTAAGTCTGAGCACTCCAGTTAATATTGAAGAAAAAAAGGGAAAAGAACTTTAAACTTTTATTTTTTAAAAAAATGGATTATTTTACACCATTTTCAAATGTTAGCATAGCTCTCCTAAATATGAAAACTGAAGTATTTGGAGAATGATCCCAGATTTACTTCCAAACTCATTTCCTTAAAACAGTAAACAAACAACTGTTATGTCCAGTGAGCACTACAACATACTGTTAACCTTTCAAATTAAAAAAAAAAACTGAATTTTCAAGCATTTGTTAATTTTTACTGAAGTATTTTAGTGCATATAACATGACTCTATTTTCCTTCCATTTGTTTTTCAACTATAAAAATTGTAATTTTTTTATTTTTATTTATTTTGGGTTTTTTGTTTCTTCAGGGATACTGCGGATTAAAGCTTGGGCCTTTTACATAGAGAAGTAATCTGCAAATGAGAACATCCTATGTTTTAATTCCAAGTCTATTTCTTATTCATTTACTACCATTGGATTTATCTTGGACTTTAAACTTATATCTAAAACAATGATAACCCATTAACTTGTAATGATTCTGCATCAGTCCTAGTTCATATATATGTAATTTTAAAACACTAGTTTCTTCCTATAACAGCTAAAACCTACTAAATAATACATTATAAAGTAATATTTTAACCTCATGATTAATATCCATTGCTAAAAATTGCTAAGGATTAGTTCTCAAAAGCATAGTCTTTGCTCATAGCATGGAATCAAAGAAGCAAATTTGCAATTACCAATAACTAGGAAAATGAAGGATTTGTGACATTCTATCTC
Organism: Ctenomys sociabilis; assembly: GCA_004027165.1. Lineage (NCBI taxonomy): Eukaryota > Metazoa > Chordata > Mammalia > Rodentia > Ctenomyidae > Ctenomys > Ctenomys sociabilis. The sequence goes on from PVKA01009790.1 coordinate 26,031, forward strand.
TCATCTATTAGCCTTTACAACCTTTAGGAAATTATAGTCACAAACTGGGAGGTAAGTTTCTTCACTTATAAAATGAAAAAGACCAACTATACAATGCCTAACATTTTCTTCCAGTCTAAAAATTAAATGATTTAATTAAATTTCTACCATAAACCCACAAAGCTATTATTTAGAACACCTAATGATACAGGTAGGCACAGATAAAAATTATCCTAACCACACAGATCAAAACAAGGGTAATATAATAAATGAGTTTATATAATTTTGTTTGCATAAAAAAAATTAGAGTTACTAAACTTGAGGGCTGATAAATGCAACATGTCATTTGCCTGTCAATATAATTTTTAAAGTACTTACCTATGGATCATTGTATGAGAATGTAAGTAGGCTAATCCCTGGAGAGCACCATGTGTTATTGCTGCTATTTCCACTTCTTGTAGTGGCTTTTTGTGAACTTAAAATAAGAATTTATTTAAAGATAATTATTACCTAGAATATTTTGTTTAAAAAAATATATAAATATATATTAGTATAAATATATATCTGATGTATGAGTAATTTTTAAAAAGACATTCAGCAAGAAGAGATTTATCTCCCACAATGATAACGCCACTGAACTATATGACTAGTACACAGTGTGCTCGTTGTTAAATATAATTCTTAGCCAATTTCCTTCTTGGCTAACTTTTTTATTAAACCCTCTTCCTTCTTGTGGAGACTGAGGGTCTCACTATCTAGTTCAGAATGGCCTCAAACTTGTAATCTTCCTATCTGCCTCAGATTACTGAGTGCTATGATTACAGGTATGTGCCATTCTACCTGTCCTGAGCTACCAATATTGAGCAATTATTTGGTGATCAGGAAAATAAAATTAGTTCTTCCACTATTCACACTTATCTTTGTTTTGAACAGAAGGAACAAATCAAATGAATGACAAAGAATCTAGAAAAATGGTAGAAAAGTTATAATGAAGGAAAATTTGCATGTTTTATACAACCATGTAAGACTCAAAAGAATAGCATATACTGTACTGTAATTCTGGGAAAAGCTAAGGATTTTACTTTTCCTAAAAGTGTTCAAGGGCCACAGATATAACTCAGCAGGCATAAGTACCTGCCTGGCAAGCACAAGGTCCCAAGTTAGATCCCTAGTACCGAGAGACAGACAGACCGGGGGTGGGGTGGGGGGTGGGGGTGGGGGGGGTGTTTGGTAGTGTCATTGTTTAAATAATCTCTAACTCTATTTTGTTAATATTCTTTTTTTTAATAATCAAAGGAAACCTACCTTCTAGCAAATCGGAAGCAGATCCCAAACAATATTCCATTACAAGCTATAGAAATAAAAATTATGGATGCATTAAAATATAAAAATGTATTGCATTTGAGATAAAATTAATTTGCCTAGGAGGTCAACAAGAGAATCTGAAGGAAAACAAACTCCAGTCACCATTTGCCTTAAAAAAGTTATACATTTAAGTAATTAAATATATGTATCACATAAGCCAAGGACACATCTCCTAATGGTAACTTCTATAAACTATGGCTAACATATATGTATACAGAATACACACATACATAAATACACACATACAACTGTTACTATTATACTTTGATATTGTTAGAAGATAGAAAACTAGACTCAAGAACCTCACTTATATGGTTTAAAGGTAACAAATAGTTGTTTTTCTCCTTCCCTTTTTCTTTTAGCTTCTCTACTCTGTTGCATGTTACTTAAGCTAGCTCGGAACTCCTAGGTCCAAATGATCTTCCTCTTCCCTCTACCTCTCAAAACAGATGGTACTATTGGTATTTACCATCACTTCTAGCTTTAAATGCTTCCTTTAAAGCAAACACATCACCACTTCTGTGCCACCTATGCGTATGTGTGTGTGTGTGTCTGTTTGTGTGTATGTATGTGTATGTATATCTTCTAATGGTAACTTCTATTTATTTATTTTTTTTTATTTTTATTTTTTTTATTTTTTTTTGAGACAGGGTCTCACTATGCAGTTCAGGCTAGCCTTAAGCTCACATAGTGAGACAGGGTCTCACTATGCAGTTCAGGCTAGCCTTGTAGCTCAGGCTGGTCTCGAACTCACAACAATCCTCCTGCCTCAGCCTCCCGAGTGCTGGGATTACAGGCCTGCGCCACCACGCCCGGCTCAATTTTATTTATTTATTTTTTAATGGTAACTTCTATAAACTATGGAAATATATATATATATACATACACACACACACACACACATACATACATACATATACTACAATTAAAAGAGACACACAGTTAACTTGCCCAATGCCACTGCTTTTTCTTTAATGATACCCTCAATTGGAACCAGGGAATAGCTTGGCTAGAGCACCTCCCTAGTAAGTTCAAGGACCTGCATTTGATCCCTGGTATCACATGCTGTGCTGGCCCCAGAAGCCATGCTGACTATAGAAAGCAGGCATGGTGGCACATGCCTGTAATCCCAGCATTGGGAAGGCTGAGACAGGATGAACACTACAAGCCTGAGCTGCGTAGCGAGACTTTGTACCAAATAAATAAATGATTAAAAATAATAATAAAAAAAAAAATCATACCCTGAATTTTAGGAGCCATCACATCAAAGTCAAATTAAATAAAAAGCCCCCCAGATACTACAAATCTAAAGCTAAGCCAACTATATTATAATAACTAGCTGTGCTTTATTATTCAAAAAAGGAATAATTATTGTTTAAAGGAAATTTTATTTTTTTTCCTAGCATACAGTTACTATGCATATTATGGTACCAATGCAGAATAACTAATACATTGCCTCAATGTAAAAAACATGACAAAATTTCTAGTTCTTTCCCAGCACCTGGGAGGCTGAGGCAGGAGGATTGCTGTGAGTTCAAGGACAGCCTGGGCTACAAAATGAGTTCAGAGGCAGATTAAACTGTATCATGAACCTCTGCCTCAAAAAGACCAAAAAACAACATTTGTTCTTGTACCAAAAAAAAAAAAAAATCTCAATTTTCCTCCTTTAGTATTATTCAGTCAAGGAATTATGATCAGTTCACACTACCAACATACTTCTGGCAATTAAGTTATAATCCATTTACATTAAAAGATATGTTAGCTTTCATTCTAAAGCAACAGGACTGTTTGCAATGTTTGGATGGTTCCACTTACAGTATCAGGACATTTTACCATTTATATGAAGGTCAACAGAATTTTAAAAAAAATCTGCAGTAGACGTGCAAAAGTTCTATTACTTCATTTTGCCTATGAGGTAAAGGATGCTAGAAGAAGAATGCTACAATTCCTCTCTTAAGATGAACTACATACCAGGTGTTTTTGCATGCCTTAAAACAAATCATTTGAGACATTTTGAATTTATTCATCCTAGACCAAAGCCAACTAAAATTGCAAGAAGGAGGAAACATATACCAACCCATGCTGTGTGTTCACGTAAATAGCAGCCTTTGTATTCTATACTGTTGGGATGTTTTATTCTTTGTAGAAACCTGACTTCCTTAATAATATCCTGCCATTTCTGTGGGGAGAGAAAAAGAAATAAGAGAAAAGAATTATGAATAGTTGGTTTTCCTTGGAAAGTTATAGAAGAAGAAAGCAATTACTGGATTGGGTTAACAAGAACATACAACCTTGCTGACTTAAAAACTTTAGATGGAGTACCAAAAAAACCAAAATTTATTCATACAATTTATGACTCAATTATATCACTTACAAAATTATTTCATTCAAGGCAGGGCAAATTTTACCTTGATAAAAGTTATGATCAGTGAGTCATTAAAATTGTATGCTCATACACTATCAAACATGCTGATAATATACTATGTTTAGTGATATTTCTTCAAAAGTCTAACCTTTCCTTTTTTATTGATAGTTTTATAACCTTAGTTTGTTTGCCATAAAGTCTATTTCACTGTATTTCTGGCTTACTTCATCTATCAAATGTTAGCATTAGCTTGTCCTTTATTATTAATTCAAAGGAAGCCGGGTGTGGTGGCACATGCCTGTAATCCCAGCACTGGGAGGCTGAGGCAGGAGGATTGTTGTGAGTTCAAGACCAGCCAGAGATTGAACACAGAACCCCGTGCTTGTCAGGCAAGTGCTTATCCTATTGAGCTATCTCCCTGGCCTGAGACCCTGCCTCAAAAAGACAAAAAAAAAAAAAAAAATCAAGGGAAGTAACTAATTCCTTCGAAATTTAAGTTTTTAAATGCAAACTCTGTAAGTCGTTTGCAGGATAGTTATGGTCTAAAGAAAATTCAGAGAAGAAACAAAATGAAAAGTTTTTCCATTTGACTAAGAGACTTCCTCATTCATATGGACCCGGAAATACAGGTATATATGTGGCCTTAAACTACTCCTGGAAAACCTTAAGTATTTAGGTCACACCTTCCCCACTCTTTCTTTCTTTTTCTGTTGCAGTAATAGGTATCCAGCCTGGGATGCTCTATCACCAGTTACACACCCACCTTTTTTTTTTTTTTTTTTTTTAAGGGCTTAAATGTGTAATCCTTCTGCCTTATGAGTAACGGAAAAATATCTGTTATTTAATATAAAAATAAAACCAACCATGGTTGTCTATTACTTTAGTAATCAAGCACTGTTGGAAAGAAGTGCTGGGGCAGGAAGACCACAAGTTTGAACCCAGCACGGGCAAACTCAGTGACTTAATGAGACTCTTAAAATAATGAATAATTCCAGAAAGGGCGGGGAATATACCTCAGTATGAAGGCCCTAGGAGCAATGACCAGTACTAGGGGAAAAAAGGGCAACTATGGAACTCTAAAAATACAGATCCTTGCATTCATAACCAGAAATTCTAGAGGTTTGGTAAGTGTAGGATACAGACTACCTAATTGTTCTGTGCTCTTATTTTAATTTTTTCAACCTTCATTGTTGACTTAGGCTATGTAATTAAGAGTAGGGAAAGTAGTGTAAGAAAAAATGTTTAAATGTTTTGACAGGTATTTTTTTGGTACTAGGAACTGAACTCAGAAGCTTGTACTTGCCCAGCAGGCACTTATGCCACTGAGCTATCTCCCCACCTTATTTAAATCTTTTGTGCTACTCTTAAATGTAGTATAAAACATTTAAAATGTAGCATTTATTTTTACATCTGATGTTATTTCACAAGTTCTCAAACATCAAAATATGCTCATAAGTGGTTTTTATAAAACATGTAAGATATAAAATGCTAAATTCAAAAAATCTACTAGCTTTTAAATTTCAAATTTGGTTAATTTGAGAGCCAGAGTCTTAAAAACTGTAATCTATGCAAAAAAAATTTATGAAAGATAGCCAATATTAGATGCTAAAAATGATGCTATAAATACATGTTTTGCTCTAGGTGTGACTGATCAATAGACTTTCCATAGTATAATTAATAGCCTGGTGAAAAGTAGGCCTAAAGTTGTTTATACAACGAGTAAATTTAAACCTACAAGATAATATTAAGAATTTCAAAATATTAAAATGATAGCAAATATATAATCATGATATTGTACCCACAGAACAATCACAAGAACATGATTTGATATAAAATTCAAAAATTACCAAAATAAAATATTTAAAATATAAGTGGCAATTCCACACTAAATATATACTCAAAAGAACTGAAAGCAGGGACTGAAAGAAATACTTGTAGAGCTATGTTCATAGCATCATTATTCAGAACAGCCACTCAAATGAGCACATAAATGCACACTGTAAGATGATATAAATACAAATGTGAGGTATGAGCGTGTGAACAGTTCAAAAGAAGTCTATCACGTACTTCAAAATGTATAAGCTTTTAGGATATTAAATTATATAAGCCCATCACATAAGGACAAATAGTGAACGCTTCTACTTACATGAAGTACCTAAAGTAGTCAAATTCATACTAGAAACAAAGTAGAACAGTGATTGTCAGGAACTGGGGAATTTTTATTTATTTAATGAGTACAGTACAGAATTTTATTTTATCTTTATGCATTTAGTACAAGATCTACAGGGTCTCACTACACAGATCAGACTCCTAGTGATCCTCCTGTTTTCAGCCTCCCAAGCGCTGGGATTATAGGTGTGTGCCACCATGCCCAGTCTTAGTCACGATCTCAGCACTCAGCACACCCTAGGAGCGGGTCAGCATGGCACACTGGGGATTGAACCCTAGTCCCCGCACCTGCATAAGCAGGCACTTTAGTCAGTTGAGTTACCTGGCCGGCTCCAGAATTCTAGTTCTATATGATAAAAAAAGCATTCTGGCAAAGGATAGTGGTATAACAGTGACCAAAAAAAAAAAAAAAATCAATGTATATAAATGGTTAAAAGACAATAAATTTGGTGGCATGTATTTTACAACAATTAAAAACAAAATAAGTTGGGCCGAGGAGATGGCTCAGTTGAATAAGTGCATCCTTGGCAAGTGCAAGGGCCTGAGTTCAATCCCCGGTTCCACAAAAAAAAAAAGAATCTCAGATTTAACAAGTAAACTGTATTTTATAAATAAATTTATACAACTATAATCTAAAATAATCAATTAAACTAAAAAGTAGCATTAATTTTATTTTTCGGCTTTTCAAATTATATATACTACCATTAATTAAAGTTTGTTTAGTGGCTTGGAGATAATAGCTCAGTGGCACAAGAGCCTGCCTGGGAAGCACAAGGTCCTGAGTTCAATTCCTAAATCCCCCAAGGAAGTTTGTTTAAAACATCTATCAAACAATTTCTGAACAATTTAAAAAGATTATAATCCATATAATGTACTGTGAAGTACATATAATATAGTTTTTTAAAAACCAATCATTCCTCGAACATATTCATACAATGATATATTAAACCATAGTTTAGAAAATTAAAACTGGAGACACAACTGGGGAGGTTACTGACATGTTTATTATTTATTTAGGCTTTAAAAGTAGTTAAATGGGTACTATCACTGAAAAATAGTGATGAGTACTATGCTTTTCTTTATATACATTATACCCTTTATCTCAATGTACCATTTTTGGTACATCTTTCTTTAACATGCCTTAAGGATAGACATACATATTTAACCTACTTCAGTAGATTGCTTTCCACTGTAAGACATTTTCTTGATGGCCACCACTTCATTGGTACGTACATCTCGTGCCTAAGAAAAGAAAAAGGACCACTGTAAAAATAAGATTAAATCTGAGTAATCAGCTCTTTGAAAATAAAAGCATTTGTAAATTAACATGTCAAAATTGATATCACAACTGCTCATAGTAGAGGAAATAAGATGTGAGCCTAAGCACACAAAATAGCAGATATGTATGATAAATAAGTCTAAGTTCTAACAAATTTTTAGATCTAAAAAACTGAAATTAAAATTATATTAGGGGACTTTTTCTTTGGGGGGTACAGGGTTTTGCTACACACATTCCAAGGCATGTGTACTGGGGACTGAACCCGCATCCTTGAACTTGCCAGGCTGGCACTTAGATCACTGAGCTATCTCCCTAGCCCCCCATTAGGGACTTAAGTAAGTTGTTTTAGCTGGTCTTATCATACAAAAAAGAAATGTAAGGTAACAGGTATGTTAACTGACTTCACTTTAATTACCATTTTATTATCTGTATGTATTTCATACATGTGAGTTGTAAACAATAAAATTTATGTAAAAATAAATAAATAATACAAAGTCAGGCATGATGGCACAAACCTATAAATCCCAGCACTGGGGAGGCTGAGGCAGGAGGACTGCCATGAGTTCGAGGCTGGAGATGGGATGTGGGAGAGAGGCCTCCTGGGAGGGACAGAGTAAGGGCCTGCCTGGCAAGCATAAGGTCCTAAGTTCTATCCCGAGTCCCACAAAAAAAAAAAAAAAAAAGTCATTATGGTTTGATCTAAAACATCACCAAAAACGCTCATGTGTTTAGAGGTAGAGCTTTCAGAAGGTGACGGGATCGCAGAGATTCTAGATTCTTCAGTGGAGTTAATCTATTCATGAGTTTGATCAGTGAAGGTGTAGCCTATTTGGAAGTGACATAGAAGAGTATTCCTGCCTGGGGTCCCTTCCTCCCTGGACTGGATCTCTTTTTCTTTCTCTCCTGGGCAGGTTTCCTCTACTATAATCTTCTGCATGATGTTTTTGCTTAGAGTCAGCAGACCATGTAATAAAACCTCTGAAACTATGAACCAAAATAAACTTTACAAGACATAAGGAAGAAAAAAAGGAAAGCTATCCCATTAATTTTATGAAGGCAGTATAACCCTATCTCTAAAACCTCAGAAGCAGCACAAACTAGAAAGGTAATAATTTTGCTTATAAAAACAGACAGGAAGACTCTAACATTAACACATCAAATTTTATAGCACATGAACAGATCATTTGGATAAAATATCAATCACAAAAATGCAAAAAATGTGATATGAGAATAACATTTTATGAGTTAGGGAAGTAGATCAGTGGTAGAGCTCTTGCTTATTATGTGTGATGTCCTAAATTCAATCTCTAGCAGTGCAAAATAAATAAAAATGATTACAATCCATTTAAAAATTTCACAATTCTCCACTATCTTAAAAATCAGAAGGAAAAAACACATACAAACTCAAATGCTGAAGATGCAGGAAGGCCCTAATCATAGTCAGTTGCCTAGAAAGCCAAATTCTTAGAGAACCAGAACTAGAAAAGTAATTACTAACTGGGTGTGGTGGTACCTCAATTCTGGAGGATTAAGGATCACAAAATCAAGTCTAGACTGGGCAATTTATAAGACCCTGCCTCAAAACTATAAAAGCATTTGTAAAGACAATGAGTTCAATCTCTAGTACTGTTTTAAAAGGGGGGGGCAGGGAGATGGCTCAGTGGAGTAAGTGCTTCCCTGGCAAGCACAAGGGCCTGAGTTCAATCCCTGGTTCTCTCAAAAAAAAAAAAAAAAAAAGGTAACTTGTCAACATACTAAATCATACCTATTGAAAACTACTAATCCCAATCTTGACAATAATCCAGTTAAAAACTTTTGTAAATAAAAAACAGGTATCTACAAATTATGCCTCAATCATTGGTTTTAAAGAACCAAACAGAGCCAGCCAGATAGCTCAGCAGACTAAAATACGTACTTAGGCAGAGCACAGCAGCTGGGACCTTGATTCACAGAGTGTGGCGGCACACACCTGTAATCCCAGAGCTTACAAGGCTGAAAACAGGAGAATCTCTGTGTACTACGTCCATTAAAAAAAAAAAAAAAAAGAACCAAACAAAAAATATTCTAAAGCTTATCAGCTACTAAATGGATCCTCAGAAGTATTAATGACTTATTAATTTGAAGGGCTAAGGGATTACTTACTGTAAACGTGAAATGGATCCTTGCAGATCCTCCCTAAATATGATCTGACCCCCCAAAATACTTACCTATGAACCTCTTTAATTTTGTTCACTAGGTATAGTCTAACAGTTTTATTAAGAAAAATTCATAGACAATACAATTTCAGTGGTGACTACGACATTTGTAGATATGTGCAACCATCATATTTTTGAACATTTTCCTTAATATTCAATCTTGTTAAATTTTTACAGTAAAAACTTTCCCCAGAAAAAAGAAAATCCCTGTGCCATCATTACCTATCATTTTCCTATGTCCTTACTTACCTGCTACCCTTAAGCAACAACCTACTTTCTATGCTAAATAGTTGTCTAGTATAGATATTTCCTACACATATAACCACATATGATCTTTTGTGATAAATGCCTACTTGGGCAAGCACATGGACCAGGGTGTAATCCCAGGCATCACATGCCACGCGCTGAGCCAGCCACCAAGACCAGGTTGTGGTGGTGCATGCCTGGAGAGGCTGAAACAGGAGGATCACTACGAGTTTGAGCTGTGTAATGACAGCCTATACTAAATACAAATAAATAATAGATAGAAAAATTAATTACATGCACATGGTCTCTAGATTAATGTGAGTTACACTAAACAAATTTATGTATACACCGAAAATACAAATCTTAGCCAGCCACGGTGGTACATATTTACAGCACCTGCTTGCTAGGAGGATGAACAAGAAAAACCATAAATCTGTTCCTATCTTGAGCAATTTAGTGAGATACTATCTCAAAAATGAACAAGAGCTGGAGATGCACTCAGTAAAAAGGCCCTGCATTCAAGCTGTAGTACTGGGGGTGGAAGGATATAAAATTTACAAATCCTTCAAAAGAGCACAAATTAATATAATCTTATACCAGAAAATAAGACATAAATACTATATCCTATCTTTAAAAATGAATGGTCCGAGAATATAGCTCAATGGCAAAACAAGGTCCTGCCTGGCAAGGACAAGGTCCTGAGTACCAAAATTCCTGGCATGGGACATCCAGGCATCTTTCTGCTGAACTGACTGTTTGCTTGATGTATTGGTACACATCTGGTCTAAGAAGTATGTTCTAACAGCATGGTTGGCATTTTGTTTTTCTACTCAGCAAGTTCTGTATCTTATTGTTTTTTGCTCAGACACCAAGTATATTTTTTAACACTTACAAAATACACTGCTCCAAAGCTTCCATGGCCGATTTCTCTGAGATCAGTGAAGAGCTTCTCTGGATCTTCTTTGAAGAAGAGCTCTGCAATTTCAGGGTCCTTTAGACTGCCAGCTCTGTTAGTTGATGGCATCCTGCTGGGCAGTCAGCTGTCTGATTCTAATTTTAAACTGCTATCCCAATCCTTGGTTCATCTGTATGAATGAAGCCACACTGGCATAAACTACTGTAAAGAAATAAGAAAAGCAGGAAATTAAAAGCGGCTAAGAATAATTTATGTAAGATCATTTATTGACAGCATCTGCAAAAATTACTAAATTTCACTGAAAATGCAATGTGATCTACTGCTGCAGTAGTTCCTAAGCTTGGCTCATTATCACAATTACTTATGGCACTTTAAGAAAGAAATTTCTACATCTAGCACAGTGTAGCACATCTATAATCCCAGCCCTCTGGAAGGCTAACATAGGAGGATCACAGGTTTGTGGCCAGTTTGGACACAAAGACCTTAAGTCAAAGTAGAAAAGAAAAATAAAAGGGCTAGAAACATGGCTCAGTATGAAAGCCTAGGTTCAATTTCCATTATTTTATTACTGTTTCCCAAAAAAAATTGGGGTCCCACAATATAGTATTTAAAAATTTTAGATACCTCTTTATATCCTGAACTTTCAATGTCATAATGCATTTAAAGATCTATCTAATTCTGACACAGCAAAAAATACAAGAACAATTAAAAATATATACAATGACAAGCTGCACAGGGCTTTTAATAACAGTCAGACATCATTTACCAATGATCTCCATATACAAGGAAATAGATAAAAAGTGTAATTTTATAAATTTTCTTTTCCTTTCAGATACTGTATGACAGTGTATCAATCTAATCTGACAGATTCCAAAGAAAAGCACAGCAGGAGGAAGAAATAAATTTAACACACAACTGTTCTCTCATAAACCTGATTTATAATAAAATCTGGCCTTTATCAACTGTGATTCCTTATGTCAGCAGATATACAGATAACCAGTAAATTCCCTAATGGTTCTACCATCAAGGGAATGGCAGAAAAGGAAAAGGAATTCCTTTTTCAGATCACCCAATTTTTTTTTTTTTTTTTTTTTTTTGGCTGAACGGGGGATTGAACTCAGGCCCTTGTGCTTCCAGGGAAGCACTTATTCTACTGAGCTATCTCCCCAGCCCAAGATCACCCAATTATTAAAATGAATACTACCTGAGAGGTACCCAGGAACCTGGGTCTAGAATGATAAGGCCTAGCTATTAATTCCAGAAACACTATTCACAAGCTGTGAACTTGGAAAGTCTCATTTTCCTAATCTATAAAGTAAAAATAATAACCTACTTCACAGTTCAGTTGTGAGGATTATAACAGTTAATAAATATAAGCACTGACCAATACTCTGGCATAGCAAGTACTATATAATAAAACATTAGCTATTTTCTTCTAATCTGCTTACTTTTAGCAATTAAAACAAAGGAATTTATTAGAATTCTAAAGAAAACAAAGCTTCATCTAATTCTTCTTATGCCCTTTATATGACTTTTAAACACATCCCACTTTTAGTGAAATAACGAATTTTCTCTTTCTCTTCCTCCCTTGTTTCAACCCTCCTTCACACATTCCTTTCCTTCCAGTATTGTGGACTAAACTTCACACTGAGCTACATCCCAGCTTTTTAATTTTTATTTTGACACAAGATCTCATTAAGTTATTAAACTGCTCTAGGCTGGGCTACAACTTGCAATCCTCCTGCCTCAAATTCTCAAGAGTTTACAAGCAGGCACTATCACATCTGCAACTTCATTTAGTGCTACAAAGCTTCTTCATAACTGTATAAGGCAGACTTACATCTTTTGTACCTCTCCAAAGTAAGACTATAGTGCAATAAAAAGATATTAACTTGAAGCCCAAGTATTTGAGAGACTAGGACAGGAAGGTTATGAGTTGGAGGACAGCCTGAGCAACTAAGAAGACCCTGTCACAAAAAGGAAAGAGCTAGGGATGTAATTCAGTAGTAGAACACCTACCTGCCTGGCATGTGTAGCATATATGAGGCCCTGGAGTCAATCTGTAGCACCACCACCATAAAAAAAAGTGTGAATTAAGTTGAATTCCATTTCTAATACATATTCAAGGCTACCCCATATACATTAATCAATTTATCTGCTCTGGAAATTTCCTAGAACAGAGAGTATCAATTATCAATTATATTTCTACTAAGATACTGTAAACACAGACAACACTTATATTCTTATGCTTAAAATGAAAAAGCTGAACTTAATTTCACACAAAGTAGCAGTGGCCAGGGGTTCCATCCCCATACCTGTGGTGTTGGCCCCACCCTTGGGGCCCCCTGAGACAGCAATTGAGACTGGGCATGGTGGTGCACATTTGTAATCTCAGCTCTTGGGAGGCTGTAAACAGGTGGATCATTATGTGTCTGATCTAGTAGTGAGACCCTGAACACCCTGTAGACCCTCCGCCAAACCCCCCCCCAAAAAAAAACCAGTATGGTTCACTGGTAGTACACAAGCCTAGCACACGTGTTTGATCCCTAGCACTAAAATAATTTTAAGTGTTAATATTGAATCAAACTGTAAATATGTAAATATATATACATATACATACATACATGTATGTATATGTATATACATGTATGTATGTATATGTATATATATTAGGGTTAGGGTTAGGGTTAGAAAAAATATGTATTTTTTAAAAAATATTAAAATCTTAGGTTTTGAATGAACAAGTTTTAGTAGTATTACACATGTGATTTTAAATTTAAAATTTCTAACCAGTTCCAGAACTGCATCTTGTCTTATCTGACTAATCAAAATTTGAGTTTTAAACCAAATGTCAAATGTTTATGAAATTTTAGCCCTATTAGAAAGAGTTGAACATTATTTCTACACATCAAAACATTCTATAGTATTTATAATACTGCATGCTTTTACCCACCCACAGGAGTGACTTATCTCCTTTTTTTGTATAAGCTTTCCATCTGATACATTCTACATTCTACAATTAGCATTAAATACTCAATAAACTCAGTAATCTTGTCTAACAACCCTAAAAATGATGTCATTTCAGTAGTTACTGAAGAAATAGTACCATACACATAAGATATACAAAAATATTCAAATTGAAACAATGTACAGTGTATTAACTATTGAAACTGTCCTATTAATCAGTTTTGAAACTGTCTCATTGCTTGTTTCTCAATAAAATAAAATTTAAAAAAGTTTAAAGTTGACGAGTTAAATTCTTCATCATAGCACCTTCCGGAAAAATCAGTGAGACAAAAAAACACCATTGAACAATTGCTCTGCCAATTGCCAAAACATGAAACAACTGCCACCAAAAAGAGCAAAATCTTAAAAGAATCCTGAAACAAGAAGGACTAGTAAATCTGTAAAAGACAAGCTAGGGGGTATAGTTCATTGGCAAAATGCCTACCCATCATTTGATTGCTGGAGAGAGAGAGAGAGAGAGAGAGAGAGAGAGAGAGGAAGAAGGAGGGAGGGAGGGAGGGAGGGGGAAAAGGAGGAGAAAGAAAAAGAAGAAAAAAGGGAGGAGGAAGAGGAGGGAAGAAAAAAGAGGAGGAGGAAAGGAAGGAAAAAGGAATAAAGGAGAGAGAGTAAGAGTGACCATAAGAGAATCTAATGGCCTACAGAAAAAAATTTAAAAGTACATCAGACATATAGATATGAGAAACAAAAAACACAACTATATGAGTACCAGAAAAAAACATGAGAATAATATTTTCTGTATCCATAGAATGAGGGAATTTTCCCTTGATCCAAATTCAAAGTAGTAAGAAAAAAAGTTTGGTTTTGTTTTTGTTTTGGGGGGGAACCAGGGGTTGAACTCAGGCCCATGTGCTTGCCAGGCAAGCACTTATTGTACTGAGGCATCTCCCTGGCCTTGTTTTTTTTAAAGTCTCATTGTGTTGCCCAAGTTCACCTCAAACTCAAAATCCTCTTCCCTTAGCCTACTAAGTAGCTCAGATTATAGGCCTATACCACATGGCTAAAAGATTTTTATTCATACACACATATATATACACACACCTACATATATATATGTACACACACACACCTCAATGCATCCAACAATATAAAAAAGAAAATTTAGGGCTGCGACATAGTTCAGTGGTAGAGCGTTTGCCTTGTATGCATGAAGTAAAAGATTCGATCCTCAGCACCACCAACAGAAAAAAACTTGGGAGGACATTCTTAGCTAAGAGCCATACAAAAATCAAATATCAGAGCATATTTGGTCATTAGGCCAATATGGTAACCCCTGACCTCTACAATAGAGATTTAATGCAGTTATTACAAGGATTTTGCTTTTTCTTTTTGTTTCTCATAGTACAAAGTATATAAGGTAGGTTAAAACTAATTTAATTTTTTTTTCCTGGTACCAAAGATCAAACTTGTGACCTTCTGCTTGTCAGGCAGGCACTTATGCCACTGAGCTATATCCTGGGCCCACTAATGTGGTTTTAAAAAAAAAAATTGCTAAGTGCAAAACAGAATTTCAGATATAGTATAACTTGGACCTGTAATTTTACTTTAAATGCACTAAGAAACATTATCAAGTCTGCACAGAAGTAAATATCTAAAGCCATTCAGTGGAGCCAGCAAGATAGCTCAGCAAACTAAGAACATGCTAGGCAAGCACAGGGACCATGGTTCAATCCCCTGCACTACATGCCACACTGGCCTCACAACAGGGCACACTGAGAGCCTGGCCACTGAGCCTGAGCATAGTAATACACCCTTGTAATCCCAGTGGTAGGGAGGCTGAAAACAGGAGGATCATTAGGAGTCCGAACTGTGTAGTGAAACCCTGTACCAAACACATAAATAAATAAAGCCATTCAATGTCCAACAATGACACTTATTTGTAATCAAAGTATTTTAATCTCAATGCTAGGTTCACAACATTAACCTGCTATGTGGTAAACTGTACAAACTCAAAATAACTTTGGCAAGTGCCTAAAATTCATGAGGGGAAAATGTTAAGTCCAAAAATAAATTATGCTCACCACTAAAACATAAGACAGACTACTTTGCATATAGTAACTAACAAAATACATAATAACTAAAAAGTTTTATATCTTACATGATATGCTTTATAAATTAAGCATTTTTCTGTTACCTATTTCACACATTTCAATCAACTCAGCTTTACATGATATTAAAACAAAAAACCCCAAAATGATCCATATACTACTAGAATTTTATTTATTTTTTTTAACTATTAGAATTTTATTTTTATTTTTATGTTTTTGTCTTTTTGAGACAGGGTCTCACTATGCAGTTCAGGCTGGCCTTAAGCTCACTTTGTAGCTCAGGCTGGGCTCAAACTCACAACAATCCTCCTGCCTCAGCCTCCCGAGGGATCACAGGCCTGCGCTACCACGCCTGGCTGCTATTAGAATTTTAAAAGCATGTGATTGGTACTTCACTTTGTTATTGGCATAATGGATATGCACTAGTACTTAAAAAAAATAAAATGTCACAGCTCAGTGATTAATGCTAAGGTGTGCATTAGTGAAATTTGTAGTGTGCCAAGCTATAGTGTTAAGGATTAAAAAAAAAAAAAAAAAATCAAGTATAGTCTCTACCACACTACAACTATTCAATTTTGTTATTTTGGTACAAATTCACGTATCGACAGTATATAACTGATAAACTTGTGCTTCAATAAAAATTTCTGATACTTAACCTGAATTTTATATATTACTCTTGATTTTTTCCAAACCATTTAAAACTGTGACACTCAGCAGACTGAAGCAGGAGGGTCACTATGAGTTCAAGGCCAGCTTGAACTTTATTGGGAAACCTTTTCCAAAAGATGAAAGAGAAGGAGGAGAGGGGACAGGAAGGGAGGGTATAAGAGGGGAGGGGAGAGGGGAGGAAGAAGAGAGGAGAGGAGAAAGAGAGGAGACACACACAGAGCAAGTTAGGAGGGAGGGAAGGAGGGAGAGAGAGAGAGAGATGGCCAGATAGCTCAATGGACTAAAGTGTCTTCTTAGGCAGAATGCAGCAGCCACGGTTCGATCCCCAGTGTGCCATGCTGGCACTGCCCCCAGAGCACACTTAGATAGCAATTAAGACTGGATGTGGTGGCACATGCCTGTAATCCCAGCATTTAGGAGGCTGAAAACAGGGGAATCACTATGAGTCTGATCTAGGTAATGAGACCCTGTACCAATTACATAAAAGACAGACAGACAGACAGCTTTGGCAAGCTCAGGGACCAGGATGGATCCCTTGTCTCCCATGCCACACTGGCACTGGCCTCACCCCTGGGGCACGCTAAGCCAGTCAATGAAACTAGCAGTGGCGGCACATGCCTATAGTCCCAGTGCTGGGCAGGCTAAAAACAGGATTACCACAAGTCTGATCTGCATAGTAATACCCTGTACCAAATACACAAAAATTTTAAGAAAGACAGGGGGCGGGGCAAACAAGACAAGACAAGGGTTTGAAAACCCCTGCATTCTGGAAGCTGGGGCAGGATTTCTGCAAGTTCAAGGTGAGGTTCAGCTACAAAGTTCAAGGCCAGCTTACACTACACAAAATAAAGACCCTTTTGGGCAAGGGAGATAGCTCAACACCTTAAGTGTCTGCCTAGCATGCACAAGGTTCTGAGTTCAAACCCCAGGATCAAAAAAAAAAAAAAAAGGTAAGATCCTATCTGAAATACAACAAACAAAACAAAATCATTCCTTACTAAGGACCATACAAAAATCAGGTAGCAGAGATGTATGTAATTATCAAAGAGGATTATCTCTAATTTATGCTATGGATTAGTCTGGTTATATTTCTGTGAAAAAATACAGCAAAGCACAAGACTTTGTACATAACATACCACCTTTATTTAAGGGGAGTATGTGAAAAGATAAATACAATCAATCCTACTTTAAGGTAGTATCTATGGAGAAAGGAGACAGAGGATAGACACTTTTGAATGCATGATATATTATCCTGTTTAGCCTCCCTTGACTGTTACCATAGAAACCATAATAAAGGTTCTTAACATATTTCTCCTCAGCTCCTTCTGTCTTCTGATTGTTTTTTGGTGGACCAGGGATTGAACTCAGGACCCTGCGCTTGCCAGGCAAGTACTTATTCCACTGAGCCATCTCCCCAGCCCTTCTGTCTCCTGACTGATCCTGGTGTTTCCCACATGGTCCTGCATGACATAAGTGCCATCTAGAAATATTAGTAACAAACTATCTTTTCAGTGGCAGTTTTTTCTAATTTGGTGGCATCATCACATCTGATACAGTAATGGTAAAAATCTAGCTTTTAAAATGTGCTTTTTTTTTCCTTTCTGGCCAGCTCAACCCATCCTAGGAAGGAGTTAACTCAGCATGTGGTGCAGCCATCCCTGAGCATTTGCCTAAATTTGTCTAGGCAGGCCACTTTAGAACACTGAGCTATCTTGCCGGACCAAACCTACCTTTTAAAATACCAATCCAAATAAAACATGCACATATACCTTAAATATGTTATCAGCTATCTCAATTCACTGCATGTTATAGATGCTTATTCATATCTACATTACAATTTTCTTTGAGTTCAAAAACTTGTCTTCTCCTACTTCACATAACTCCTTTTTTTTTTTTTTTTTTTTTTTGTCTTTTTGAGAGAGGGTCTCACTATGCAGTTCAGGCTGGCTTTAAGCTCACTTTGTAGCTCAGGCTGGTCTTGAACTCACAACAATCCTCCTGCCTCAGCCTCCTTAGTGCTGGGATTACAGGCATGCGCCACCATGCCCAGCAAATTTTGAATTAGTTACTTCTTTTGTTTTTGTTTTGGTGCTGGGGATTGAACTCAGGACCCTGCACTTGCCAGGCAAGTGCTTACTCTGCTGAGCTATCTCCCTGGCAACTTCACATAACTCCTAAGTCATAACCCATGTTCACTTTCTCAATGTGCTTCTGAAAGTAAAGTGCAGTGTCACGATGCTTATGTGTTTACTAGTCATTTAACATAAAAGGCAGGGTTTATAAGATGGGGGATGACATGGACCAGCAACAAACCATCAACACCATAGAGGAGCCACTGGATCTCATCAGACTCAGCCTGGATGAGTAAATCTATGTGGAAATGAGGAATGACTGTGAGCTTTGAGGGAAATTACACTGTTATGATCTGCATTTAAACTTAATAATGGGAGATGTGGAAGAAAGTGTAACCATTATAGAAAGTTATGAAGAGACATATGAGAAGATATACAAATCAACAAAACGAAATATCCCAATGCTGTTTGTCCAGGGAGACAGTGCTGTGCTAGTTGCCTCCCCAATGGAGTTGATTGAAATGGAAATTTTTTTCCTGTGTGGCAACACTGGGCTGTTTAACTGCACCAGAAATTCAGGGTACAAGGCTGCACACACATTTGATAGCAGAGGATTTATTCACCAATGAAATGAGCTGATTTGAAAAAACCTTGTTAATATTTTAAGTTAAGTAGCATTTTGTTTTTCTTTCAGCTTTCTACTACACATATTCACCAAAGTGCTGAACTTTTTCAGGAGTTTGCTGTCACTCTTGCTAAGTGTCTAGTGTTGTGGTTTTATTTTTTCAAATTAAACTTGATGTTTCCCTTTTAACACACACACACATACACACACACACACACACACACGTAAAACCATGCTTCCATTTTTGTTATCTTTCTTAATGCATCACTGATAAGATCTGAGTGCTGTACTCTTAATTGGTTTTTTCCTTTGAGCTCTGTACAATTTCAAAAAAAACCGTGCTGGGGTTATATATATTCAATAATAGGAGAACTATCTGTACTTACAAATGAAGTGCACTACTATTCTCTAATAGAAGAGATTTTGTAAACTGTGAACTTTTCCTCTAATTAAGTTCCTTAATTAAAAACACATCAGAGCTGATGAGATAGCTCCCCTCATGGTGGCACATGCTTGTAATCCCAGCAATGGGGAGGCTAAAAACAGGAGGATCAGCTGTGTAGTGAGATTGTGTACCAAATACATATTTTTTTTTTAAAGAAAGAAGAGAGACATCAATTATAAGTTTCTCAAGAATGTAAAAATAAATATCATTTTGCTACTAAGTCTAAATAAAACATTCAACATCCTCTACTTGATGCTGGGGATTGAACATATTCTTTTAAATCAAGTTCAATGAAGTAATAAACATTCAATAGAACTTATTTTTTTACTGTTCAGTTTGATCACTTCTGATACATGTATATATAACATTAATGCTGCTATGACAAGAAAAAATATTTGTATTACCAGAAAAGCTTCTACAGCCCTTGAACCAATTTTTATCTCCATAATTTTTGCCTTTTCTAGAACTTGGTGGTTGCTTTTTCTTTTTTTTTTTTTTTTTATTTTTATTTCTGGTTAATCAATTTGAGTTAGAATATAGTGCTACCTTCATACATACATATGTATGTATCTTTTTGAGACTAGGTCTCACCATGTTTTGTTTTTGCAGAATCAGGGATTGAATTCAGGCCCTTGTGCTTGCCAGGGAAGTGCTTATTCCACTGAGCCATCCCCTGGCCCCCTACTATGTATTTCTAGCTGTCTCTGAACTCATATCAATCCTACCTCAGTCTCCCAAGTGCTGGGATTACAGAAATGCGTCACCACACCCAGCAATGGTTCATGAACTTTATCTGTTCTATGATTTTGGGAAAGACGGCTGTTTGTGTGAGAAAGATGGCAATGTTCATGTATGTCCCCTGGTATAGAGTTTGCAAGCAAAAAGAAAATTTTGCCAAGTACTTCTGTTAGTGAACCAAACTGTCTGCAAACAAAAGCGATTATGAGCTGGTATATATATGAAAAGGACATTAACAGAATTTTCTATTTTATTGCAACTCTTGTAGCTTGCTTTCCCCATATACAGTGGTCATATTATTAAACAAGGAAGAATAGAAAAGTAGAAGTATTATGTGGCCTTGTGAAAGGAAACAAGTGGAGAGAGAGGCTTGTGTTTTAGAAGTCAGTATTTAGATACTTATCAAGTAATCGTAAATTATTCTTGTTTGTTTAGAGTACTGGGGATTGAACCCAGGAACTCATACATTCTAGGTAAGTACATATTTGTAGTCCATGTGTGGAGTTCAGTACAGGTACATAACATAGCCCAATTCCTTGTTTTTTTCTATTCCTTACCATTCCCCTCATTTTATCCTCCCTTTGAGACCAAATCTATCTCCCTATTTCCTGTTATCTTTTATTTTGTTCTTTTATTTTACTCTTGGTTTTTCATATAAGAGAAACAGTTTGATATTCATGCTTGTATGTCTGATTTATTTCATTTTAACACTAGATTCTCAAGGTGGATCCATTTTCCTATAAATGACTGAAGTTTATCTTTCTATGAGAGAATAATACTCCATTTTGTTTAACTAGCACATTTCTTTATTCATTCGTTGATGGACCTATGGGCCACTTCCAAGATGTAACTATTATGAATTCCCAGCCTACTTATCTGTTGTTTTTTAGCTCAAAGTATAGGATTTACTCCATGGTTCCTTTCAATTCTAAATTCCACTTCTACTTCTATGACCTTAGATCAGAATGAAGTTTTGGTCTATTCATCTTAAGTAGAAAAAAGATTTACTGCAAACACCAAACACTGATGAAGATGCAGATGGAAACATACCTTGTTGGTAGGAAGATTTGGGAATTCAAGTATGATGAAGCCACCAGATCAGGAAAGACTGTTTTTAATCTTAGAAAGTTAAATGTGCAAGGCATGGTGACAAAGGTCTGTAATCTTAGCATTCAAGAGGTTGAGGAAGGAGTTCAAAGGCCAGTCTGCAGCACACACCTATAATCCCAGCACTTGGGAGGCTGAAAACAGGAGGACCACTATGAATCTGATCTGTGTAGTGAGACCCTATATACCCTGTACAAAATACATAAAAGAAAAAGAAAACAAAGAGAAAGGAAAAAAAAAAAAAAAAGAAAAAGAAAAAAGAAAAGAAAAGATAGATATTGCCAGGCATGGTGGCACATGCCTGTAGTCCCAGCACTAGAAGGGTCCTAAAGTTCAAGGCCTTCCTGAACTACACAGTGAGTTCAAGCCCAGCCTAAGACTCTCTCAAAAATATGTAAATATGAAGTCACCAAAAATCATTGTTAAAAACAGACAAACCAAGCTTGCCTATAATCCCAGCTACTTAGGAGGCTGAGGCAGAATGACCACAAATGGAAGACTAGCCTGGGAAATTCAGCGAGACCCTGCCTGGAAATAGGACATTGGTTCAACAATAACGTGTGAGGTTCTGTATACAGTCCCAATCACTAAAAAAATATAAATAGAGCTGGGCATGGTGGTGCATGCCTGTAATCCCAGCACTTGGAAGGCTGAGGCAAGAGGATGGTTGGTGAGTTCGAGACCAGCCTGAGCTACAAAGTGAGCTTAAGGCCAGCCTGAACTGCATAGTGAGACCCTGTCTCGAAAAGACAAAAAAAAAAAAATAATAATAATAATAATAATAAATAAATAAATAAATAGGCTGGCCAGATAGTTCAGTGGATTAAAGCACCTGCATAGGTGGATGCAGGGATCAGAGGTCCTATCCCTGGCATGCCATGCCACCCCATCCCTGGGGCATGCTGAGACAGTGATTGAAACAGTGTGGTGGCACATGCCTGTAATGCCAGCACTTGGGAAGCTGAAACAAGAGAATCACTACAATCCAATCTGTGTAGTGAGACCTTGTAGACCTTATAGACCCTATAGACCATGCACTAAAACAAAAAATAAAAATTATATATATATATATATGTATGTATGTATGTATGTGTGTGTGGATAGATAAAGATAGATAGATAGATAGACAGACAGACAGACAGACAGACAGACAGACAGACAGACAGACAGACATATATGCTATTTATCTTTTTAAGTTTTTTTTTTTTGGTACCAAGGACTGAACTCAGGACCTAGTGCTTGCCAGGCAGGCGCTTATGCCACTGAGCTATCTCCCCAGCCCTATTTATCTTTTAGAATAAGCCCTTTTCTCACTGGTCTTTTCCCAGGGTGTATTCCTAGTTGGGTCACTCTCCAAAAGAGAAGCATCCTAATGTACCTGTACGGGGCTGGGGACAGTGCTTGCCTGGCAAGCACAAGGTCATGAGTTTGCCTACTGGTACCAAAAAAAAAAAAAAAAAAAGAGAAGAAGCCTAATGTACCTGTACATATACCAACTCAACACAAGAAAATGTAAATATTATGTTCTATAAGCATGTACTTAAAAAAAAAAACCTTTAGCTCAAAGTATTCTGCTTAGACCAATCTTCTGAGTTTCCTGTACAAAATAAAGTATGCCACTTTAATATGTCCAATTCAGCAATCTAGAAAATTTTAAAGTTTTTTTTTTTTTTGACATCTCTCTTTCCTTGACATAACCCAATCCATCCCCATGTCTCATAGCTTGGTTCTACTAATTTTTCTCAGCTTGGCCCACTTTCTTCCATCACCATAATCACCTCTTCATTTTAAATTATCACTTTATCTCACTTGGGCTACTTATTGTAATTCCAAAATGGTATCCCTTCATCCATTATCCTCTAATCCCCTTGTCTATTACAATGAGAATTTTATTTATTTATTTGTTTGTTTATTTATTTATTTGAGACAGGGTCTCACTATGCAGCTCAGGCTGGCCTTAAGCTCACTTTGTAGCTCAGGCTGGTCTCAAACTCACAACAATCCTCCTGCTTCGGCCTCCTGAGTGCTGGGATTACTGGCATGCACCACCATGCCCGGCTCAAGAATGATCTTTTAAATAATGCAGATCGGGTCATGTCATTCCCTCTCTTTAAGAACACTGAATGATGTACTTTAGTTGAAACTAAAATCCTTAAGACCTAGGAGTTATATGTGCAGACCCTATCTATATCTTTAGTTGCATCTCAGTCCCCTGAAGTTTTTCTCCATACTCCCTCCTCCTTCCACAAAGCCTTAACATATAGTATTTAACAATCTTAATTAAGAATTGCATTATTATATACTAGTTCCTCTTCAAAACAGATCTCTTGGAAAATTTGTGAGTCCATGGTTAAATTTTTTGAGCACTCACATGGAAATGGGAGGGCAAAAGAAAGTCACATAAATTATACATACAGTACACAAAATTTAAATCAATGTCTAATATACAGTGTAACCATGGGCAAATTTTAATTCTCTGATATTAGTTTTTTTTATTTCTATAATAAGGAAAATAAATATATCATGGAGATTTTGTGAAAGTTAAATGAATTTTTTTTTTCTTTTTGTGGAACTGGGGAGTGAACGCAGGCCCTTGTGCATGCCAGGAAAGTGCTTATTTCACTGAGCTATCTCCCCAGTCCTGAAATATATTTTTTTTAATGTAGTATTTCATATGAAACTTCTTGCTTCTTTCAATTTCTGATCATCTCCACTGAGAAACTTTCCTCAATCCAATATCTTCCAGGCATAATTAACTGTGTGTGCATATATGTGTGCAAGTTACTCCCATAAGAATTGCTTACATTCAATTAACACCCATATGATCTCACTATACTGAATTTTTTG
This sequence comes from Ctenomys sociabilis, assembly GCA_004027165.1. NCBI lineage: Eukaryota > Metazoa > Chordata > Mammalia > Rodentia > Ctenomyidae > Ctenomys > Ctenomys sociabilis. The sequence goes on from PVKA01009790.1 coordinate 50,120, forward strand.
TACATTTTATCTTATCACTGGATTAGAATAAAAACAATTAATAAATTTAAGTAGGAAAATGTACAATATTAATGGCCCCTCCAGTATCACATTCCAAAGTTTCAAAAAGTCATGTTATTCAATTGAATAATTATTAAATTGATATTGATTATATCCCAAGACTACTAAATTATGCACAATAATTTTTTGATAGAACATGAGGATAATATAAAATTGTCTCAGAAACATTTCCCTTTTTAAATCTTTTGTTTATTTATTTATTTGGTATAGGGTGCTCACTTCAGCAGCACATATACTAAAATTGGAACAATACTTGGTATAGGGTCTCACCACGTAGCTCAGACTCCTAGTGATCTTCCTGTCTCAGCCTCCCCAGCTCTGGGATTACAGGCGTGTGTCACCATGCCTGGTTTCTGTAGCTAGTACAACACTCCTGGGGTTTTGGGGTCAGCATGGTATGCGGTACTGGGTATCAAACCCAAGTTCCTGTGTTTGCCAGGTAGGTGCTTAGACAGCCAACCTATCTTTCCAGCCTCTGTCTTAGAAGTATTTCTAACATGATATCCTCCCTAACAATGAACTTGGAAACTAAAAGGGCCAACAATTGGAGGCGGGGAAATAGCTCAGTAGAATAAGCCTTTGCCTAGCAAGCGCAAGGGCCTGAGTTCAATCCCCAGTTCCATCAAAAAGGAGGGGGGAGTGCAACAATTTATGATTTAGCTTATACATCAGCCAAGCCTGAGAATAAGAAGCAAAACATGATTTTGTTTTTCAGGGCTCTTTGCAAGGGTATCTGGAAGTAATGTGCACCAAGCCGGCAGCTGCAGTAATTACAGTTTCAACTTCAACTCCATGGTGTTTTTCTTGGCCAAAAAATGCATTAGGTCGTTTTCCAGTTCAGAGCATTCAACAAATGGTAACAAGGCAGAGCCACCAGAAACATACACCTGATTTCCATGACAAATATGGTAATGCTATATTAGTTAGTGGAGCCACATTCTGTATTGCTGCATGGACCTAGACAGCAACACAAACTGGAATAGAATGGAACCTTTCCCCTGTGGGCAGACTCACCCCCAAGGAATGGAGAGATCAGTAATCATGCCAGCTGATATGATACAGCTAAATTATTTTTAAACAAAATCATAATTGATGCCAAGTAAAAGTGCTGTGTATCCATTAAAATATCAAAACATGGCCTATTGAAGAAATAAAGCACAATTGAAACCTTAAAAAAAAAAAAAAAAAGCAAAACATTTTTTTTTCACTAGTGAAGACCGAACCTAGGGCTCACACATGGTAGGCACATGCTCTACCACTGAACTATATCCCTAACCCTAAACTTTAAATTATTCACCAAAACATACAACTGCTTTCATCTCCTTAGTAAGTTCCACTACATACAGATATCCACTTTTTTTTTTTTTTTTTGGTGGTACCAGGGATCAAACTCAGGACCTTATGCTTGCCAGAGAAGCACTTATTCCATTGAACTATCTCACTGGCCCCCTGAAATCCTTATCTATCTTTCTTTCTTTCTTTCTTTCTTTCTTTCTTTCTTTCTTTCTTTCTTTCTTTCTTTCTTTGTGGTATCAGGATTGAACTCAGGACCTTGTGCTTATCAAGCAAATGCTTACTCTACTGAGCGATCTCTGCGGCCCCTTGAAATCCACTTTTAAACTGAACTGCTAAGCATTCTGCCTTCCCTACAATTACCAATAAAATACATAAAAGCTGCAAACAATATGTAACACAATATATCTCTTCCTTTCAATCACTAAACAAATAGACCCCCTTGTTAATAAACATTTGGGGGCTGGGGAGATGGCTCAGTGGAAGAAGCGCTTCCCTGGCAAGCTCAAAGGCCTGAGTTCAATCGCCAGTTCCACCAAAAAAATTAAAAAATAAAAATAAAAATAAATATTTGGAGGAGAGAAAAAGTCAGAAAACATTTTTTTTGAGATAGGACCTCCCTATTGTTGCCCAGATGGGCCTTGACCTCTGAGACTTACACAATCCTTATACCTCCACTTCCCCAGAGCTGGGATTATAGGCCCCACTTAAACCTTAAAATTATTATATGCCAAAAAAATATAACCACTGTGGTGGACTACTTCTAGGAGACAGCAAAAGAAGGAATTAAAGTTCAAATGAACACAACAGAATGAAACCTTGTGTCCAAATTTTTTTTTTTTTTTTTTTAAGATTTTTAAGGGCTGGGTGTGGTGGCACATGCCTGTAATCCCAGCACTGAGGAGGCTGAGACAGGAGGATTGTTGTGAGTTTGAGACCAGCCTGAGCTACAAAGTGAGCTTAAGGCTACCCTGAACTGCATAGTGAGACCCTGTCTCAAAAAGACAAAAAAAAAGAAAAAAAGATTTTCAAATGTTGGGAATAGAGTTTAGGGCAATGGCTCTGGGTAAAATCCTCAATATTGTAGGGGAAAAAATGGGCCTGAGTTCAATCCCTAGTTCCCTAGTTCCACCAAAAAAAAAAAAAAAAAAACCTTCCATATTTAGTTCTTTTAAAGTAAAATTATATGATGAAAATGCAACTTTTTTCTTCCTGTCAACAATACCTGGTATAGGGGCTGGGAAGATGACTCAGTGGAGTAAGTGCTTCCCTGGCAAGCGCAAGGGCCTGAGTTCAATGCCGGGTTCCACCAAAAAGGAAAAAGAAAACAATACCTGGAATATTCATCAAATCTTAGAAATCATTTCTTTCAAAATGTGAACAGGGGACCTTGTGTGACAGATATAAATAAACTCAGAACTTTGAAGATACATCACATACATTCATTAAGGACAAGATTCTAAAGTGTTGAGTGGCTTGCCTAACATCCTGTAGAATGGAACTATATATACTAAATGCAAGGTGGTACTGAATTACATACTTAAACAAAAATTATATCCTTAAATTTAAACAAAAACAGTATTAGTAGAAAGTAAGTAATATAGTTAATAACATTCTATCATTGTTAACTTCTTAGCTTTCACAAATATACAAGTTTAAATTGTTACCATTAGAAGATAGACAAAAGGTATAAAAACTTTGTGCTAGCTTTGTAATTTTTTAGCTTAAAGCTATAAAATAAACATGAAGGAATTTATTTGACAATTTTAAAATTACAAATGATTTCAATCTAGAATGCTTCCCAAATTGCTTGTTTCCATCAAAGAATCCCAAATATAAGCCAGGCGTGGTGGCGCAGGCCTGTAATCCTAGCACTGGGGAGGCTGAGGCAGGATTGTTGTGAGTTCCAGACCAGCCTAAGCTACAAAGTGAGCTTAAGGCCAGCCTGAACTGCATAGTGAGACCTTGTCTCAAAAAGACAATTAAAAAAAAAAAAATCCCAAATATAAAGGCATTAATTTCTAAAACTAGGTATATAAAGATAACAAAATGTAGGTACCACCTTGTAACAACCCCCAAACAATTAAATACCTATTTTTCTGTCTAGTAAGAAACAGAACATTCATTTGATTCTTACTATATTCCAAAACTTCTACTTACTTAATTCACACAACTGTCTTTTTTTTTTTTTTTTTTTTTTGTCTTTTTGAGACAGGGTCTCACTATGCAGTTCAGGCTGGCCTTAAGCTCACTTTGTAGCTCAGTCTGGTCTTGAACTCACAACAATCCTCCTGCCTCCGCCTCCGAGTGCTGGGATTACAGGCCTGCACTACCACGCCTGGCTATTTTTTTTTGTGTGTGTGTGCAGCTGTCTTAAAATAATTATCAATTCAAATTAGGTTCAATCTAAGTAACCTGCCTTATCACATAGTTACTATGTAACAACCACATTCCCACTGTATCTCATTGTCAATTTTCTCTATATTCCACAGGCATTTTTGTATCCTTTATGTTTGTAAAGGAAGAAGTATTTTCTAAATTTTACAGATTTAATATCCACAGTGATTTTCACTCACTGCCAAAGCTCTGTTATCTCTTGTCTGAAAGCCTCTCCAAAAAACATTTCAAACTTTTTCTCGGCCTCTTGGCTAAGAACAAATGCAAAAAGCATTTCAATCTTCAGTCTTTTCTCTCTTAGTCTATTCTATGTATCTGTAAGGAACAACTGTTTTTTTGTCTTTCAATATCTATTCCCAACTTCTGAATGGCACAGAATTGCTTATTTGGAAATCAATTCCTCTCTGTCTTGGTACTCCTTATAGGAAACAACAGTTTTCAGGAATTCTGATCACTGAGCAAAATAGCACATATGGAAGGCAGGGATAGAACTCAGTGGCATAATGCCTGCATGGTAAATGCAAAGTCCTGAGTTCAATTCCCGTAATTTAAAAAAAAAAAAAAGAAAGAAAAGAAAAATGTACGGTGTTCATTCATCCTAGTGATATCCTGATTACATTATTCACTCTTTTATTATATTTTTTTAAGTATTTAGTAGAGGGTCTACAAGGCTTACTACACAGATCAGACTCTTCGTGATCCCTCTGTTTTCAGTCTCCCATGTGGTGGGATTACAGGCTCACACCACACACCCAGTCTCAATCGCAGTCTCAATTGCTGTCTCAGCATGCCCTGGGAGCGAGGCCAGCACATGTGGTGTTGGATTGAACCTGGTCCCTGTGCCTTCCTCAGCAGGTGCTTTAATCTGCTGAGGTATCTATCTGGCCAGCTCCAGATTGTTCACTCTTGATATTCTCTCTCTCTGGTCTTTTTTAATTTTTAGTTGAAGTTTATTTTTTAGTTTTGGTGCTAAGGAATAAACTAGGGTCTTCCACTTTGCTAGGTAAGGGCTCTTCTGCTGAGCCATCTCCCCAGCCCTGATAAATTCTTTTTTGCTTAAGACTGTATCACTTTTCTGCTTTCAAAGACTATAAGGAATACATCATCTCTGTTAATATAAAATCTCTAGCCGGTCGTGGTGCACAGCACTTGGGAGGCTGAGGCAGGAGGATTGTTGTGAGTTTGAGACCAGCTTGAGCTACAAAGTGAGCTTAAGGCCAGCCTGAACTGCATAGTGAGACCCTGCCTCAAAAAGACAAAAAAAAAAAAAATAATAATAATAATAATAATAAAATAAAATAAAATAAAATCTCTAAAGCATTTTAAAACCAATAACTCCATCTTCTCACTCACGGCTCATAAATTCCCAATTTTATAATCTTTTCCAGTGTTAATTTTCAGAGTTCTCCTGACATGGATCCAACTTACATTTCCAAAACTCATTTTGCATTGATGCTATTATATCATACATACAGATCAAGTATCCCTTATATGAAATCCTTAGGGCCACAAATGTCTTTTACATTTCAGATTCTTTTGAGGTCCTGGAATATTGACATATACACAACGAGATGTTTTGGAGATAGAACCCAAGTTTTAACAACAAACTCATTTATAGCTCATATATAATTTACACATATACATATATAATTGCATAGGTAACATGATACAATGTTTTTAATTCATCTGCATTTTGACCTCAATCCCTCACAGGAAATTAGGTGTGAATTTTCCACTTGTGGCATCATCTTGGTACTCAAAAAAAGTTTCAGCTTTCAGAGCACTTCAGATACCCAATTTTCAAACTGGGGATGTTCAAATTTGATGTTATTCACTCACATTATGCTATCCACAAAACCCCACTGTGTCTATAAATTTTATCCATTCAATTGTTCCCTTGAATGTAAATTATTATTCAATTCCACTAACTGGGATACTCAGGGTAGCCTTAAAAATACCCACTTTATTTTATTACATATCCTTTTTAAATTTTTTTTTCTTTTTTCTTTTTTTTTTTTTTTCCAGAACCAGGGATTGAACTCAGGGCTAGGCAAGCAATTATTCTACTGAGCCATCTCCCTAGCCATTATTATATATCCTGCATTGTTATACTGTTGATTTCTATAAGGTTGAGGTTTTCTATGAGTTACATTCCTTCACTCTCCTAAGGCAAAAGAGTAAGTAATGGAAAAAAAGTAAAGTCATAAGCTTGAGTTAAAATATTTTCAAAGTCTAATGTTTTAAAATTCAAGTGAAGGGGCTGGGAAGAGAGCTCAGTAGAATAAATGCTTGCCTAGTAAGCAAAAGGGCCTGAGTTCAATCCCTGGTTCCACCAAAAATAAAAAATAAATTAAATCAAATAAAATTCAGGGGCCAGGGAGATGGCTCAGTGGAATAAGCGCTTCCCTGGCAAGCACAAGGGCCTGAGTTCAATCCCTGGTCCCCCCCCCCAAAAAAAAATAAATAAATAAATAAAATGCAAGTGAATTCTGTATCCTAGGCATTATCCAATAGAACTTTGTACATTAGTGACAGTGTTCTACATAAATTCTGTGCTCTTGAATTCATACTCTTAAATTAAATAAATTGGACACATGTGTAAATACATTATTTCTCTAGTGTGATAAACAAACTGTAAGGACCAAAATGTATAATAAGTATTGTGAAATAGGAGGAAAAAATGTTCTAATAGGGAGGGGAACAAGGGAGAGAGTGGAGGATGCAAGGAAAAAGGAAAAACTAAAAAAGGAAAAAGAAAGAATACATGTAAATAAGGTTTTGTAAATGAGGAAGAAGAGAGGTTCAAGAGAGATTAGGAGAATGTGGTGGGAGGAGTTATATGATGGATAGGTACAAATTTTCTATGACGAATGTGATTATGAATATATATATATATATATATATATATATATATACACATATATTCTTTTTTTTTTTTTTTTTTTTTTTTGGCAGAACTGGGGATTGAACTCAGGCTCTTGCACTTGCCAGGGAAATGTTTATTCTACTGAGCCATCTCCCTGGCCCTTAAAAATAATTTTAAAAAATAAATGAATAAATAATTTTAAAATAAAAGAAATCTTTTACTGTCCAATATGGTAGCCACTAGCCACATGTAGGTACTGAGTATCTGAAATGTACTTGGTGCAACCAAGGAACAGAATTTAATTTTTATTAAGCTTAAAGTTTAAATTAAGTTTAATAGCTACAAAATTTTTTTTTTTTAATTTAATAGCTACAATACTGGAAAGCTCTGCTCTAGGATATAAACTATTTTTTGCTTAATTGTAAAATAAGGGGCCTCATCAGCGCAGTAAGTAGCACTTCAGTCTCATAAAATAATCTAGGAAAATAACAAGTTACTTAGGAACTTCCTTTATCTTACTACAATGCCACAGCAGAATAACTGTCTCAGAAAATGAAATGTAAAGTTCTTAACAAAGTATACAATTCTCCCTTCTGTTAAGGGCTTCTTACTCTATTCAACCTCTGATGTAAGTTGAAAAAGACTTCCTCCACAGATATGCAGTTCCATGAGCACAAGATTTGCATAGCAGTGCTTAAACTGAATTTCAGCAATAATTCGTCTGTAGCCAGATAACCTTGACTTATAGCCACACATTTCCACCATATTACAACTTTCCTCTAGCCTTTTACTACATCTTAGAATGCCCTTTTTTTCACCTTGGCTTGGCATATATTTTCTACCATCCTTCTAGACTAATATATTGGGACCGGGCAGATGGCTCAGTCTAAAGCACTTCCCTGGCAAGTGCAAGGGCCCGAGTTCAATCCCTGGTTCCGCAAAATAAAAAAAGATAGACTATTATTTCTACTTCCCAAACCCCTATACAGAGTCCTTCCTCTGTTTCTGTAACATAAGAATATTATGCGATAGTGCATGCAACAAATTGTTTTTTAAATATTTTTTTTTTATTTTTGTGGTATTGATAACTGATCAGGCCCATACACATGCTAGATAAGTGCTCTACTACTGAGCCACATTCTATCTATCCATCCATCTACCTTTTTTGAGACACATTCTTAAGTAGCCCAGGTTGCTCTCAAACTTGCAACCCTTCTGCTTCATCCGCCAGTGTAAGCAGGATTAGAAGTGTCTACCATGACACCCAACTCATACTAAACTATAGTTATCTTTCTCCATTTCCCCACTCAGGACAAATATACTTCTTACATGCAGAGGTCATATTTTTTTCATCTTCATATTTTTACTTACTAGACAATACTTAAAACGTAACAGGTTTCACATTAAAGGAGCCCTAAATGACATTGATTCTTTCCTACGTAAAACACATTAAAGATCATATATCTTTAAACTTTTAGTCTTAACAAAATCTAATTTCACTTGGTTTTAGAATGTAAGAGAAAGCCAGGTGTGGTGGTGCATGCCTGTAATCCCAGCACTGGGGAGGCTGAGGCAGGAGGATTGTTGTGAGTTCAAGACCAGCCTGAGCTACAAAGTGAGCTTAAGGCCAGCCTGAACTGCATAGTGAGACCCTGTCTCAAAAAGACAAAAAAAAAGAACGTAAGAAAAATAGTTTTAAATATAATATTTAAAACTATACGTGCTTGAGAAACCATGTATTTTGGTTGTGATAGGGTCTCACTACACAGCTCAGACTCATAGTGATCCTCTTGTTTTCAACATCCCCAGCACTGGGATTAGAGGCATATGTCACTATGCCCAGCTCAGCCCGCCCTTCCAGAGGGGCTGGCACAGCATGTGGTGCAGGGGATTGAACTGCAGTCCCTGGACTTGCCTAAGCAGGCACTTTAGTCTGGAGAGCTACCTTGCCAATCCATCAAATATAATCTTTAATTCATCAATACCTCTCCTAAAGTAAAAATTTTAAAGTGAACCATAAACAGTGTAAAAACTCCTACATAATCCAAAGCCAGTAAGTGCTAAAAAAAATGAAATGATCTTTTATTTATTCATTTTTCTTTTACTTTTTGTATGAGGAATTGAACTCAGGGCCTCATGCTTGTCAGACATGTGCTATGCTGCTAAGCTACATCCCTGGTACTGATCTAACTTTCAAATAATTATAGGATCTTACTACACAGATCGGACTCATAATGATCCTCCTGTTTTCAGCCTCCCTAGTACTGAGATATCAGGCACACACCACCATACCCAGTCTCAATCGCTGTCTCAGAGCTGGCACAGTTTGTGGTGCCAGGGAACGAACCCCGGCCTAAGCAGGTGCTTTAATCCGCTGAACTATCTGCCCAGCTCTTTAATTCCATGTACTTTTTATAATAGAGACAGACCAATATATCTTAGTAGCACATTAACCTTTTGTAAAGGGAAAATAAAAATTATATAATCTATGATAAAAATTACAAGCACAATACAACAAAATATTCAAAACTTTCAATCTATGCAGTTGAAAGTTTTAAATAGTAAAAATAAGCTAATGCTGTGCTGGATTGTTTATATATATATATATTAGCTATCCATGTTTTGAAAATCTGTAACATATGTATTATTACTGTATGTTACCCTGTTTATGTCATTTTTTTCTATTTGTTTTTGCTTCTATTTTTTACTCCTCAAGTTAAAATACAAATAAAAATTTTTAAAAAAGATATTTCATGGACAGATACAAAAAAATAAGTAAATAAACTAATGGCCAGCATTGAGAAAACTTCTGACCATGGTTGCACAAATCAGTAATCCCAGCACTCTATGAGGCTTAGCCTGACCAATTTACCCATTTAGCAAGACTTGTCTCAAAATAAAAACTAGCCAGCCTGAAGTGCAGAGCGAGACCTTACCTCAAAATGAAAATCAATCAATCAATCAATCAATCAGCATGAAAGCCCTGTTGCTTAAAAAAAAAAAACAAAAAAACTTAAGGGGCAGCCAAATAGCTCAATGGATTAAAGCACCTGCAAGCAGGTACAGAAGCCAGGGTTTCCATCCCCAGGCCTGGCGTGCCAGTCCCACCCCCAGGTGGGACTTAATTGCATTGAGACTGCAATTAAGACTGGGCATGGTGGTGCACACCTGTAATCCCAGCTCTTGGGAGGCTGTAAACAGGAGAATCACTATGAGTCTGATCTTATAGTGAGACCCTGAACATCCTGTAGACCCTTCCCGAAAATAAAATTTTAAAAAAACTGACAGAAAATCTTACACATGACATAAAATTAGACATTTCCTACTACTGTCCTTCAGAAAACAAAATTTCCAAAGAAACATACAGCCCAGCCAACACCTGCAGCAACCCAAGAGATCTAGATAGGTGAGTCTATTTCTCTCCTTTCTGGAACAAATGTTAGAAATGTCTCTACTCAGATAGTGTATGATTTGTAAATTGTTACTTAGAAGCAACAATGATAAGCATGCTTCTTTTTTTTTTTTTTTTTTGTCTTTTTGAGACAGGGTCTCACTATGCAGTTCAGGCTGGCCTTAAGCTCACTTTGTAGCTCAAGCTGGTCTCAAACTCACAACAATTCTCCTGCCTCAGCCTCACCAGTGCTGGGATTACAAGCATGCACCACCACGCCCGGCCAGCATGCTTCTTAACATAGTCCATAAAAGAAGTTTTCTATCTTTTGCAATTTTCTACAATATACAAATTACATAATAAAACATTCAGTGTTTCTTTATTGCCAGAAAGGAACACCAACAGGCTACTTAAGCCTTTGAATTGCAACTTTATTCAATTATTTATATTTATTATAATAGTAATTATCCTTATAAAAACAGCTGTTTCCATGAAAGAATTATATGCAATTATTTCAAATGTTCTTTTGCTAACATAAAATAATGACACTTCAAAAAAGTATGGAATATACTGATATTTAATTTTATAGAGCTATACACTGAGTATAAATTATCATAATGGGTACATTTATTAAAAAAATCCTATATTTAGGAAGAACTATTCTGTCAGCTAAACAGGAATTTGAAAGATACACTTTATCTCAGAACATAAAAAGCTTGTATCTTACATTCATTTTTTTTTAAAGTGTGGGGCAGAGGCATTATCAAGATGATGGAGTGGTAAGCAACAGAGAAAGAGCCTCTCTAAGAGTTGCTTGAATATAGCAACACGAAGAAGTAGGTTCCATGGACCTAAGAAGGAGCTGAAGCACAAACTGAATCTCACAAAGAGAATGAAAGGGGAAACTTCAAAGAAGTAACAAACAAGCAGCACCTTTTCCCTGAGACTGGACTCACTGAGTGAAAGAAGTGATTGAAAGCTGTAGGCAAAAAAGCCGGGTGTGGTGGCGCATGCCTGTAATCCTAGCACTCGGGAGGCTGAGGCAGGGGGATTGCTGTGAGTTCGAGACCAGCCTGAGCTACAAAGTGAGCTTAAGGCCAGCCTGAACTGCACAGTGAGACCCTGTCTCAAAAAGACAAAAAAAAAGAAGAAAGCTGTAGGCAAATAGCAACTGCTAGCAACCACAGAGGCCCCCACTGAGAGATGGAGGGAGGAGTGGACATGAAGGACTGCACTAGTTGGCTACATGAGGCAAAGAAGAATAATTTAAGATGGACTGAAGTCAATAAAAAAGGGGGCTGGGGAGATAGCTCAGTAGAGTAAGTGCTTCCCTGGCAAGCACTAGAGTCTGAGTTCAATCCCTGGTTCAACCAAAATTAAATTAAATTAAATTAAAAAAACGTGCCAATGAAATCAGTAAAAAAGCAAGAGATAGCACAAATTATACAAAACACAAATGTCATAGCAAAAAACTTCCCTAGTAATGAAGAATTTGACATGCAGTTAAGTGAGGCATGTAGAATTGTAATTAGCCACAATCAAAAGTAAATCTTTAGCTCGGCATATCATAATCAAGATTCCAGAAATGTAACACAATAAAAGAATCTTAAAAGCTGTTAGGGAAAGGAAACAAATCACCTACACAGGAAAGACTATCAGAATCAAAGTTAACTTCTCACCATAAACTCTCAAGTCAAGGAGAGTTTGAAGTAAAGTATTTTAAGTTCTAAATGAGAACAACAAGGCTGGGGAGATGGCTCAGTAGAATAAGTGTTTGCCTGGCAAGCACAGGGTCCCAAGTTCAATCCCTCGTACTGCAAAGGAAGGGAAGGAGGGCGGGAGGGAGGGAGAAAACAACCAACCTCAGTAGAAAGAAACTGGCAAATCAGACTTCATCAAAACTGAAAATGTTTCCCTTTGAAAGTTAATTTTTTTTAAATGTATTTAGTACAGGGTCTACAGGATCTCACTAAACAGATCAGACTCATAGTACTCCTCCCGTCTTCAGCCTCCCAAGTGCCGGGATTACAGGCATGCGCCACTACACCCAGTCTCAATAACTGTCTCAGTGTGTCCTGGGGGTGGGGCCAGGACAGCATGCTGGGGATCAAACCCCTGGTCCCTGCATCTGCCTAAGTCAGCACTTTAATCCATTGAGCTATCTGCCCTGCCCAAAGTTTAAAAAAAAAAAAATTATGAAGCCTTAGGCTGAAACAAGATATTTGCAAAACATATATCTAAAAGAGACTCATACCTTAAATAATGAATAACTAAATAATAAGAAAAAAACACCCTACTTCAAAAACATGATAGGGCTGGGAATGTACCTCAGTGTTCCACAACTTGCCTAGAATGCTTAAGGTCCAGGATATTTACTAATTACAAAGAGAAAAACAGTAACTTTACAATGGATAAGATCAGTCTCAACAGTACTGTTGATATACTGAGATAATGTATCCGTGGTGGTTGATACATTGTGTCAACTTGAGATGGCAGAGCTTGACTGGATCCCCTTGGTAACTGCACATTCTAGGGTCCCCCCACCCCAGGATGACTCAACATATAACGGGGTTGAGGAAGGCTGCTCCACACCCCTATTTCTTGGAAGAGTTCTGATCTTAACTGCTCTACTTCACCACTATGCCACTTTAGCAGAGCTTGATCTTCACAGCATCTTCACTGTGGAGCTCTAGTCTTCGCAGTCGGCGTGGAAGGGAGAGGCTTGGTAGATGCTGCAGCTACTTCTCTTCCTTGGCTCTTCTTGTTTTCTGTTGCCATGAACTATTGCCTTCTGTCCAGAAGCCAGCCAAATATGGACTGAAACCTCCACTAACTGTGAGCTTATAAATAAACCTTTCCTTCCTTAATTTAGGGTGTTGGGTATTTTTTCCCAGCAACAAGTAAAAAGTAACTGAGACAGTATATCTCTGATATCATGCACTGAGGATACAAAATAATTCTGAAGTACTCCTGACAAAAATATATATCCTCAGTTTAATCAGAACAAGTCAAACTCAAATTGATTTTTATTTTTGTATTTTTTATGGGTTGAGAATTAAACTTAGGCCTCCTGAATGCTATGGAAGCTCTATCACCAAGATATTTCACAGCACTCAAACTGAAAAAAATTTAAAAATTAAAATAAGTAAGGGGCTGGGGAGATGGTTCAGTGGAAAAACTGCTTCCCTGGCAAGCACCAAGGGCCTGAGTTCAATCCCTGGTTCCGCAAAAAAAAAAAAAAAAAAAGTAAAATAAAAATATTTATTCTTGCAAGGCATGGTGACATACCTCTGTAATCCTAGCACCCAAGAGGCTGAGGCAGGAGGATTGCTGCAAGTTCAAGACCAGCCTGGGCTACAAAGTGAGCTCAAGGCCAACCTGAACTACAAAGTGAGGCCTTGTCTCAAAAAGACAAAAAATATATATCTATATCTTCTTTAAAATAAGACACACACCTAAAATCCCAGCATTCAGGGTATGAGGAAAGAGGATTGCCATGAGTTTTAGGCAAGCTTAAGCAGGTGCAGGGAACTGTGGTTCAATCCCTGGCACCACATGTCACACCACCCCCAACATCACAGCAGGCTAAGCCAGCCAAAACATAATAATAAAAATAAAAGTAAAACTAAAAAAGAATGCCTGAATTTTATTAGTAAAATATTCAGTTATAAGTCCCTGAGAGCTATGTATTAAAATATTTTACTATTTACTTGGATTTCTGTAATTAATCCCATCAAATAATTTCTATAATTCTAATCCCTCTTTACTTAATTTTTATAGTATAATAGAATGTTAGCAGTTGGATATATATATATATATATATATATATATATATATATATAATTTTTATTTATTTATTTTTTTTTTTTGTCTTTTTGAGACAGGGTCTCACTATGCAGTTAAGGCTGGCCTTAAGCTCAGTTTGTAGCTCAGGCTAGTCTTGAACTCACAACAATCCTCCTGCCTCAGCCTCCCTGAGAGCTGGGATTATAGACATGTGCCACCACGCCCGGCTAGTTGGATATATTTTATTCTAAGCAATTATCATAACACTTCCAATAAAATGGAAATAACCATCAGACTAAGAATTGGGACAGCGACAAAAGCAAATCATCCTTCAAAAACTGGTAAAGGTTTAAGGATGTGATACAGTACATGCTTTCTATTGTATATCTAGGCTTAATCTCCAGCACCAAAGCAAAACTTATTTTCCACTTCTTTTTATGTATTTTTAAAATTTTTTGTAGAGGAGCAATCAAGACTTCCCATGCTAAGTACTACTACTGAGCTACACCCTCCATCCATAGAAGTATCAACTTTGACCATATGTTAGAAGATACAATAAGTCATATATTAAGATTTTATAATGATCCATGTTCCACTATCCATATAGATAGATATACAGTAGCTGATAGAGGGAGGGGGCCAAAAAAATTAGGCATTCTTTTTTGTTGTCTTTTTGAGACAGGATCTCAATATACAGTTCAGACTTGCCCTGAATTCAATTTGTAGCCAAGGCTTGTCTCGAACTCATAATAATCCTCCTGCCTCAGCCTCCCGTGTGCTGGGATTACAAGTATGTGCCACCAAACTTCGCATCGTTACCTATTTGAGGAAATCAGTGAGTTCAAAATTTACCTCTCTAGGGCTGGTCAAATAGCTCAGCAGATTAAAGTAACTGCAAGCCGGCAAAGGGGCCAGAGTTCAATTCCTGGGCCTGCCATGATGGCCCAACCCCCAGGGCTCACTGAGACTGTAATGGAGACTGGGCATGGTGGCACACATCTGTAATTCCAGCTCTTGGGAGGCTGTAAACAGGTGGATCATTATGACTCCAATCTAGTAGTGAGACCCCCAACACCCTGTAGACCCTTCCCTAAAAATACAAAAAAAAAATTTACCTCTCTATAGTACCAAACAGGACACAATATAACTCCAAAGAGGAAACTTAATGCTGCTTTAATTTTACTCAACATAATTTTTTAAATTAAACAAGGTTCAATTGTAAAATGTACAATTGTATAATGTTAAATTGTATAAATTGTACAATGTACTTTCAACTGCATTGAACAAAGCCACTCAATATATCCACTACTTGTATTAATTTCCAATAAAACTGTCCCTTTTTCAACAATCCAAATAATTTCTATAATACTTCTCTAAAGATAAATGTTTTATACCATAAAATCTGGTGGTTATTTAAGTTTTTACAACTCTTAAATGTAACTACTTTCTTCTATAGTTTGAAAAGGAAAAGAACAGGGCCGTGGATAGCTCAGCAATGCAGCGCCTACATGGCAAGTGCAAGATCATGAGCTTGAGTTCTGGTACCAAAAAAAAAAAAGAAAAAAGAGAAAGGAACAAGGGAAGAACAAACTATACCCTTCTCTCAACAATGAATATCCGCCGGGCGTGGTGGCACATGCCTGTAATCCCAGCACTCAGGAGGCTGAGGCAGGAATGGATTGTGAGTTCGAGACCAGCCTGAGCTACAAAGTGGGCTTAAGGCCAGCCTGAGCTGCATAGTGAGACCCTGTCTCAAAAAGACAAAAAAAAGGATCTAACACTGAATATCATATATACTTTCAGAGCCTTTTATTGGAGGATTTATCTTTTTATCATACCTTTATTTTTACCTGCTTATTTTTACTGTTTATGCAACATAGCATGTACTCTTATGTTGTTCACCTGAAGTTAAGTATCTATGACTTCAAATTTGTGTTCTTTATGCAGAAAACTGAAAAGTTATCTTCAATGCCTAGTCAAAAGACAGTATTCAGGGCATGAGAGATAGCTCAGTAGCTTAAGCATCTGCTTGGCAAGAACAAGGTCCTAAGTTGATTCCTGGTACCAAAAAAAAAAAAAAAAGAGAGACAGACAATATTCAAATACTTGAAGAGAGAAAAGCCCTTATATTATTTTATTAAAGTTTGTAGTTGTAATGTGATGTTAAAAGGGTCTTAAATAATTTCTTTCAGATGAAGGTTAAATGAGTTTCACTATATCTTTTCTTAATTACTCACACTACTTTTGTGTCTGCCAAATACTTTAGATATTTAAAGATTTGATAAATGAAGTATAGCCGGGCGTGGTGGCGCATGCTTGTAATCCCAGCACTCGGGAGGCTGAGGCAGGAGGATTGTTGTGAGTTCGAGACCAGCCTGAGCTACAAAGTGAGCTTAAAGCCAGCCTGAACTGCATAGCGAGACCCTGTCTCAAAAAGAAAAAAAAAAAAAAAAAATAAATAAATAAATAAATAAATAAATGAAGTATATCTCTGCAAATCAAAGGTTTATTGTACGTATTTTTATAGAATATATACAAATAGCTAACAAGCACAGGAAATAGGGTCATCATTATTAGTCATAACAGAAATATAAATAGCAAACCCAAAGAGTTACTACTTCACGTCCAATAGAATGACTATAGGGCTAGGGAGATGGCTCAGTAGAATAAGCGCTACCCTGGCAAGCATAAGGGCCTGAGTTCAATTCTCAATTCTGAAAAAAAAAAAAAAAAGAATGACTATAAAAATACAGAGAATGAAGAAACTAGAACCTTTTTACATTTCTGATAACAATGTAAGAGTTCAGTTCATGTGGAAAACAGCTGGCAGTTCCTTAAAAAAATTAATCACAAAGTCCCATATATTCCCACAATTCCATTTCTTGGGATACACTGAAAGACCGAAAACAGGTACCCAAACAAGTACATGCAGAGGGCCGGGCGTGGTGGCGCATGCCTGTAATCCCAGCACTCGGAAGGCTGAGGCAGGAGGATTGTTGTGAATTCGAGACCAGCCTGAGCTACAAAGTGAGCTTAAGGCCAGCCTGAACTGCATAGTGAGACCCTGTCTC